>JAOTNS010002991.1:0-84026 GCA_028476615.1 Culter alburnus
CTGATGTTGCTGAACATTATTTATTTTCATCACCAAAGATCCAATCACGGTGTGCCATCTTCCACACACCGCAGTTAGAGAGGGCCCTGTCGTAAACTGGTCCCTCGAATGCCATCTTGACTGGTGTTCACAACAGCGCTCGGTTTTCAGTTAGAAAACGTATGACCCTTCGAGTTTCCCAAGACTGGTAAGCAGCTTTCCATTGGGCCAAGCTGTTTGTTAACCATTTGCATTTCGTGCCGAGTTCAGCCGGTACGGATAGGGTTTCGTTTTCTACTGTGGCGCTGTGATAACGGAGCTCTTTGCAAAGTACTACAAATGAGTTAGTTGTTGCCTTGTAGGGCTGGCGATATATCACATGCAATTGTCACGCACATTTCTCAGAAGCGGTTCCCCTGATTGCCGCTAATCGCCATCACCTGCTTTCAAATGGCGGCATTTATAGACAGAGCCGTAGATCACTGACAAGCGACGCAATATCGCTTCATTATCGAAGTGATCATCTGCGATAATGAACGCGATATTGCGTGGCTTATCAGTGATCTCGTTCTGTCTATTAAATGCCGCTCCATTTGAAAGCAGGTGATGGCGATTTAGCGCAATCAGGAACCGGCTTACTGACGAAATGCGCGTGCAATCGCATGCGATATATCGCCCAGCCCTATTGCCTTGGTAACGCAAGAGTTTACAGCCAATACGATATGTGTTACTCATTCAATAGCACGTTTAGCAAGCTACGGGAAACTGGCCAGCCAGGTAACACACAATATCGATACTGTGTGGAAATAACAATACCATGAAACGGTAGTTTGTGTATGCAGGGAAATTTCTCATACCCCTTGTTCAAAGTGTGGTCCCGAAAGAACTTTGTTTGAAGGGCTTCTGGCCCTTTCCTTACCTCTACCACTCCAGCCAAAAGAGAATCGAGACACCCCTACCCTTTTCTGTGAACGTGCAAAATGAAGGGGTAGGGTAGAAATGGTATTGGGCCTAAGTGCCATCACCGATACACCAAGATGACACTGATCATTCTCATGGTTTTACTGTCACATTTGGTTCAACAGTTTTTAAAAATGAGCCCCAATTAAAAAAATAATATACATACTCATTAATGCATCAATTTTTTGTTCTGTCGCAGGCCTCTTTTGTTTCCCCATGCTTGCTTTTTTTTAGACTTGCCACCTAAGAAAGAGCAACATAACAGTTAGAACAAATCAGAACTCACTCCCTCCTCTATCTAACTACTCAACCTAATTACATTTTTCAACTTAATTCTTGGACAGCCTGCTTCAGTAAATGGTGATAATGTAAATAATACACTCATTTATAAATCATCATATTTTACTGTAAATGTTGTACATATATCTGTAAATATGCCAAATAACTATATAGGACAGTTTTTTTTTTTTTTTTTTAGATATTAAGTTCAATCTACATAATACCAAAAATAATAATATACAGACACATGGACACACTATACAATCACATACCTCTGAGATTGCGCTTTAGCAAAGTGTCAAATACTTCAAGAAGAGCACCATAGCAGTGAGCTGTTTGCATGACCCACAACAAATTCCTGAGCCCGGTGAATTTCAGCTGTGAGGAAGGCAAACATGAATCAATATTAAAGTTATATTAATAATAGAAGATTGCTTTAACAAAATTGTTTAGGGCCTGATACAATTTACTTTGCATCACATTTCTATACTATTACTACTATTATTATTAATAAATAATAATAATAATAATAATTATACTTAACAAATATGAAGTTAAATATCCGCTTCAGCAAGAACAACTTCCT
This sequence comes from Culter alburnus, assembly GCA_028476615.1. Classification (NCBI taxonomy): domain Eukaryota; kingdom Metazoa; phylum Chordata; class Actinopteri; order Cypriniformes; family Xenocyprididae; genus Culter; species Culter alburnus. Next base: position 1,805 of record JAOTNS010002991.1, read on the forward strand.
TATTCTTAAAAGCTTGGCCTGCATTTTCTTTTGCTCAGAAGTTTTTGACTGGACTGATGTTGATTCCTCCGTTGGTTTTTCTAGGGTGGACTGTCTCTGTGGGAAAAGAGGAAAACATCTAAAGTTACAACTAGGCTATGAGATTTTTAAACGCCCCTGGTTTCACAACACGGCTTAACGAGCCCTAGACTAAAAGCATGTTTTAGCTGTTTTTAACTGAAAGAAACTTACTAATATCATAAAATCATGTCTAGCCAGGTTCCGTCGCAGATGCACACAAGTAAGTTTTTTTTTTTTCTAGTATATTTTTATAAAAGTTACTTAAATATCATATTGAACTAAGGCCTAATCCTGGCTTAGGCCTGTCTGTGAAACACAGTGTAGTTAACAGTCATGCACTTTTATTCTCCACTACATGTGTCTGACGCTAAATATTACTTTTTAACATATTATTCTCACATAAACATTTAAAGATCATAGATTATGCACTTCATTGAATCTCTACTCGTACTTAACGTTAACTGTAAATATGAACATACAATGCACACCAATTATGCAGTAATAGAGCAATTTAAAAACCTATAGTAACACGGTTATTTCTGCTCATTTAAACTGATCTGTAGCCTACTAGCTGCGCTAAACGTTACCAGTAGCTTGGTACAATCAGTGGCTCATGCAGTTTAGCTATCATTTAAAATGTATTCTCCGTGCAATATCAATGTGGAATTATAATAAAAATCAGAAATTACCTGCACTTTATGCGCCATTGCCTCGGACAATGCCGCCTCCTTAGGTTTTTCTTTCAGTCCACTCTCCACTCGGTTAAATATACAGATCGTCTCTTGGTCCTCCAAGAATCATCATTATTTTATCTAAGTTTTTTATGGTGTGAGTTTGGAACAATGCTCCAACTTTCATTCCATTTCTTGTTTCCCTCGACAAGCGCAAACATTTTCATCCTTGTCTCGATCCTGACTGCGCCGTAATTTGGCGTTCCCTTTCAAAAGGGAACTCCACTCTGCGTTTGACAGAACGCATTGGGAAACGTCACGTGACCCAGGTTCGAAAGCACTATCCAACAACTCCAATTCCTATTGGGGGCCGCGACAGCCTATGACGTCATACGGCGCGACCCGGATGTATAAAGGGACGCCTGGAGAGACAGTCTCTATCTTTTTTCGTCTTTCGGTCCGTTCTGTCTTGCATCTATACCAAATGACTCCGTAGGTTTTCTATTTATACCTTACAAACGTTCATGAAGTGTGTTTAATTACCGTGTCCCCAGGGTTTGACTTGATATACATTATTTCTCCTAAACGTTTTCTGTCTGGAGAGTATCACGCATACACAGTGCTTGAGCACTGCTGTGTGTCTGGTCTGTTGTTTACTCTGTTCTCCGTCTGGCACTCTTCCCGAGGGAAGAGCTGTCCTGCATCTCTGTCTGGTGGTTCTGGCCCCCTGTTGTGCTAAGGCTTAACGTGGCTGCATGCATCGGCTCGCAGATGAGCTCGTTGGGAATGTTGATGAAAAGTTTTATTCTCTCAACTTCCCTGGGGCTGGCGAAGCACCCGGGATGACGATGACGTTTCGTGTTTGACGTCCGCGCGTCCGGCGGCGAGCGCTCCTCTGGCAGGTATGCGAGCTGCTGTGTGTTTGGGGACGCGCTTCTTCGCGGGCTGTGCTGCTGCCGGGAAGGCGCGTTAGAAAGGGGCCGCGCGTGGACGGTTTTCGGCGAGCGGTTCCTTTCTGTCCATTGATACTGCAGCTTCCATACTATTCCATTCCCGTTCTGATCTCTGCGTTTGAGATCGGTGAGGAATGGAAAACCCCTAGCCATTCAGATGGTTCTGACCCCAGACGACGGGAGGGGGAGGAAGAGCGAGTGAGACGGGTGATCGATTGTAACACTTTGCTTTTGTAATCGATCTCCCACTATTTAGGGCGATTTATACTACCCTCGTCCCTCTTCTTCTCCACCTCCTTGTGTTTCAAATGTATATGTAAACATTGTCATGCTCAGATGCCTTCTTATGGTCAGACTGATAGCTGGGCCCATAGTCTTGTTTCTATCAGCCCGCGGTTTCTGTTTGATAGTAAGAGGACTTTAAGCTTAAAGAACCTTAGATTCCATCCTTTTATGTAAAAGAGCATTAGAGTTTTTGTTTTTTGGGCTGCAGGGTCTATATTTATTCGTTTAAAATAACCTTATTTCCTGTATAGTTTCTGAGCATGTTATCAGGAAAATTAGGGGGTTTTGGCAAACTGCGTTGATATAGCACTTGTCACTTCAGCTAATATGTAGATGTTTAGGTCGGCCTTAATCGGCCGCCTGACATTTGTTGCTTGTGAGCTTCACTTTCTTCTTTCTCTTATCCATGATTTTGGAGGTGAAGCCCGGCTTCACTAGCTTGTGGCCTTGGTAAGAGCCCGTATCTTAGCGGCTAGGCTAGAGCTAGTTTGGTGTGTTATTTACATACCCTTATTTTACTATCCCTGATAGTAGGTTGTATATTTCCTATTCTGGCCTCCTCCCGAGGGATTGTTAGGCCGTATGCATTATCCTCCCCTTGCTTATTGTAGCTCAATTGTGAGATAACAGCTATGGTCGTAGACTGTTTTTGACTCCCTGATGCTGTCTCTCCAGGTGTAGCCCTTATCATTGCGTAGATAAGTTTGCAGGTATTTGCTAGGTCCCACTTTCCTAGAACTTTCTGCTAAGGGAAATGAATTCCTCTGAGCCACTTGATATCGTATTTTTCATTTTGATTGGACGTTGCTAGTTTTTAGCCTTTTCGTCTTCTAGGCTTAGAACAGATTTGAGGATCTGTATGGGAATTTTTTTCTTTTAATAGCATGTATTGTTTTATGTTACTTTGAGTTCGATTTTTGCCCTACATATATATTGAGCTTACGATGCTGCCACAGTTAGTACCTGTTCTCTTAATAGTAGCCCCTTTCTGCTGTAAAGCGGCCTCTATTTGAAAGGATGGTGACTACTATTCCCCAGTTAAGGGTGTATTTGTGGTCACTGAGTGCATCACCTGTTGGATTGCATACTCAGGTAGTTAGAAACCACTGTTTTGAGAAAGTTGGTATCTATTTTTGCCCTCCCTGTTGATGGGGCTGTTAGCGGTTATATTGCATATAACTCGGATTGTAGCTTATGATATTTAGCCTCCTTCTAGTTAGCAGTTGTTTTCTACAATCTGATTAACTGATCATGGTTTGCTCACATATGTACACTACCACAGGCCCTGCCATATGTGTTTGTTTGAGTTAGTAGGCCTTATAGCCCCCTTAGACCACGTTTGGCTTTGTTTGGTTCCCTTAGTCACATGTTTAAGGACATTGCCTGTTGGAATGTTTTGATATTATTACACTGCTTCAGGCCCTGCAGCATGTTTGTTTGAGGTAGTAGCTTAATTAGCCTCCCTTAGACCATGTTGGTTTGTATTGGTTCCCCTTAGTCCACAAGCAACTTAGGGTACTTTGCCTGTTGGAAAGTGTAGCCTAGCACAGGTAGCAGTTGGCTTCCATAGTTATGGTTAGAGCTGTTCCCTGTAGCTTGGTTCCCTGGAAATTCACGAGCTGAAGCCATATGTCACTGAATCGGCAGCCACTTCAGGCCTCCTTTTTAGTTTGCACGTTGGCACAGATTGTTGTTTTTCTGTGCGGCTCTGGATGAATGTCAGTAGTGAAACCTTACTGAGTTTGGTTTAACCTATTGTTTGCCTCTGAGGTCGATGATTCTAGTTAGCTAAGAGCCACCTAGCGCTTAGGTTGATCTTTGTGCTCCTGAAACGGCCACGAGACTTACACTGTGTGTCCTGAAGGATGCTAAGCCTGCGGGCCGCCTTTTTTTGGTACACTAGTGTTTGTTTAGGTGTATTTCTCTCTCTGAAACTATTTCTATACACTTTCGTTGGCCAGGGGCCCAGTGGTAGATTCAACCCCCTCTTTTGCGGCTGTTTTACCAGGCTTGGGACCTAAACACTGCCACGAGCTATGCCACGTGTCTGTTGAGGTTATAGCCTTCCAGCCTTCCTTAATATGTTTGGCGTACGCTGTACTCCTCTTGCTTAAAGAGTAAAAGTTGCTTTTACTGAGTACACTGCTCGTCGATTGTGTTGGGTGGATTATCATAAGAGCACTGTGCAGCTTTCCTATTGCTGCCATTGGAGTTTGTCTGTCTGCCGCCGCTTAGACAGATGTTTCAGATGGCTTTACCAAACAGGCCTTTTCTGAAGTGTTACTTCTGTCTTTATGTATATAGAACTGTCGTCATTTTGTAGCCCCTCTCGGGCCTCCATGAGTATGTGCTCTTGCATAGTCTACCTGTTAGTGAGCTCTGCCTTCCCCTTGGGTTTGTAAAGTGCTTAGCTCCCTAAGCTGATTATGATGGTTTCGGCCTCTGATCAGGCCCCGTCTTAAGGGTCAGCCCCAGGCTGGTTTTGTGCTCCCCTTTTCAGGTTTCCAGCGCACAGCCTCCTCAGTCGTTTAATTAAGCACTGGGTAGATCCAGGTTGAGCGGATTATCTCCCCTCGATATGAGGTTCATAGCACTCAGCTGAGTTTCTGCTCTCAGGATGCCCGCTCTACGCGTGGGTCTGAGCTGTTTCTGGTTTCTGCCTTCTGCGTCACTCTTACCTACTATCTTCCTGAAGAATGCTTTTACAGCTCTGTATTCAACAGGGTTGGCCTGAACTGAGTCGTTCCCTGAAAGACCAGGGTCGCCTCCCTGTGTGCAATGAGGTGACCTTGCTCCCCTCATAGTGACTGGGCCGAGGTTCCCTTTGGTTCCTTGGCCACATTCCCTTAAGGACCACTTTTTCCTACAGAAAATTGGTTCTAGACGCCTTAGCGTTTTCTCTAGGCTCTATTTGCTAAAGAGAAGATAGAAGCCTTTGGGAAGTTCAGCTTGGGCTGTTGGCCAAAGGGAATGCTGTCACTGACAGCCTGGTGGACCCCTGGGGGAGTTGCTGGCATTTTTTGAGAACTGCTTTAGGCCTTTGCCTCGCCATATTTTTGGCAGGCACTCCCCTCCAGCATGGCTGCGTGGGTTATCGTTCCCCAATGCGTTCTGTCAAACGCAGAGTGGAGTTCCCTTTCGAAAGGGAACGTCTCAGGTTACGTATGTAACCATGGTTCCCGAGAACAGGGAACGAGAACTCTGCCTCGTTCCTTTGCCATGCTTCAGGTTTGCCTGCCTTCGAACAGTCCCTCAAGACGATAAAGCGACTGTCTCTCCAGGCGCGCCCTTTAACATCCGGTCGCGCCGTATGACGTCATAGCCTGTCGCCGGCCATAGGAATTGGAGTTGTTGGATAGTGCTTTTCGACCCCTGGGTCACGTGACGTTTCCCCAATGCGTTCTGTCAAACGCAGAGTCTCGTTCCCTGTTCTCAGGGAACCATGGTTACATACGTAACCTGAGACGGTCTTTTGATTACGTTTGAATTTGGGCGCGCGCAATGACTTAACTGCGCACATTCTAATGCAAAGCTGAAATGCAGACTGAAGTGTTTCTACATTTTTGTTTGTTTTCTTTATTCAATAGTAAGCATTAAAGCCTACTATTTTCATATGTAACTCTTGGTTAAGTCACAGTAATGTCAAATAACAACAATAAAAATGAAGTTAACCATACAAAATCATTCCAATAATAATTTGGATTAAAATTATTGAAGATGGTTAGATTCTTTTCATTTTTTTTCACAACAGTTTTTATGAGCTAGTTAAGATAAGGTAAAATAAATAATGTAAAATAATTCAAGTTTTTTAAAATATTTTGCTAATTCTAAAATGGGCTAGAAATTTAAATGAAATGTGGATTGTGTTATACTTGTTAAAAGTTCAGTCTGTTCAAATAATGAAAACACAAGGAATTAGTATGGAAAACAAGCATGTAAAATGTTTTTTTATGTTGTTTAAATAAATTGGCATATATAAATTAAATCTGTGACAGGTCATAACATATAATTATATAAACTAAACAAAATCATATAGATGGTATAAATATATGTCAATATGTTTATTTTAATATGGACCATTTATATATGTTATAACCATATATTGACATATATAAATTAAACATATATCTGTGACATATATGGTCATAACATATAAATTATATAAAAAAATAATATAGATAGTATAAATATGTCAATATATTTATTTAATATGGACATTTTATATGTTATAAACATATATTGGCATATATAAATTAAACATATATATGTGACATATATGGTCATAACATATAATATTATATAAACAAAATAATATATATAGTATAAATATATGTCAATATATTTTTAATATGGACATTTTATATGTTATAAACATATTGGCATATATAATTAAACATATATGTGACATATATGGTCATAACATATAATATTAATAACAAAATCATATACATAGTTAATATATGTCATTATTTATTTAATATGAAATTTTTATGTTATAAAATATTGCATATATAAATAAACAATATATGTATAATAACAATTAATCAAAAATATATCATGGTATTAATATGTCAATATATTTATTTAATATGAAATTTTTATATATGTTATAAACATATATCAACATATATCTAGAGATATGTATATATGTGATAGCAATATATTGTCATATATTTTGCATATATGACAATGTCACTTGCGATATAGGGACATATATGTCATTTCCGTATGGGAAGTGTATATTTTATAGCACTTTATCTTTTTGCGTCTGTAGATTTCAATTACAGTAAATATCTTTAAAAATATATATCTTTAAAGGCTGTTTTCTCAAAATGATCCTTTTCCTGTCCTGAGTCAGAAATCTCCACTTCAGCAGTACTTTCATACACCAACTTTACAGTTTTTATTCCGTCTATTTTCTGAAGGTTTTTACAGGGATTTGTTGATATATAATTGCCTGATTTTAACAACATTTTATTCCTAAAAAATGCGATTATTATCGTTACTGTAGTATGAAGCAGAGCAGGAGCGAGTGTTGTGGAGCTGAACGAGGAGCTGGAGCGTTTGCGCAACACATGCCTCACGAGCAGCGGGACTTTTATTATGACACAGTCGCAGGCGCCGCTTCCGCTTTTCCGCTCATGAGTATGAGGTAACGCAGCTCTACATTCACATTGCTTCTGTCTGTTAAAGGTGACTAATTCAAGGAATGCTTTAAATTTTGATTCCCAATGATACTGATTGTAACCCTCTACTGCACCATGTTGATGGCACATGACAAAAAAATATTCCACTTCATTTTTTGGTTAATTTGGGAACATTTTATTGATAAAAAAAAAAAAAAATGCCCCAACCCTCAGGGCAACGTTGTGCGACAATGGTACAGAGTCATAGAGAAAATTATCATCAAAATCTAATTTAAAAAAAAAAAAAAAAAATTCAAGAAATAATTAAGTAAAAAGGGGAAACACTTGAAAGACACTGATATGTTCAATTTGATACATGCATAAGTCTGTATCATGTAGTGTGCTGTGCAATATATGTACTTCATGTAGGGGAGAGTGGGGTGATTTGTGCCAGGGGGAAATAGTTCCACCCATTGTTTCTGGAAAACCATAGAAGAAATTGGTCATGTGACCACATAATTTTGAAAAGCCATCCATTTAACTCATCCTCCAAAGAAGAGAGACACATGGGATGAGAGGAAAGCACATTTTAGCTCAAAAAACTGTTTTTTCCCCTTTTAAAGTAAAATTTCTATGATCAAGGTTTTTTGATTGTAGTGTCTGAACAATTATAGACAAGTTTGAAAACATTTCACACATGTTTTAGTGCTTTAGCAGGCTACACAATGAGTCTATACAGTTAGCAGTATGTTAGCTCTTAACTGCTGGATCATGCTAGTTTTTCAAACTTGTGGGTCCGGGGTGATTTGTGCCAAAGGGCCTGGGTTAACTTATGATTATTTGAACATATTATTATTTTGTAATGTACTCTTACATTTTAGCAGTTAAACTATATGACATTCTTGATTTTAGACCATGTAGCAACAGGTATTTCATCTTCAGAAAGATCTTTCTTCCTCACGAGACACTTTTTCCCAAAAGCTATAATTCTGAAACAGTTTATTTCAGATCCAAAGTTATTGTCTCAGGGAGCCCACATCCTGAATATATGTACATTCTTAAGTTGAAGGCATTACTGCCATGGACTAAGTCCCTTTAAGTAAAACTGGCACAACCACCCCACTTTCCCCCTAATAAGATTTCACTCTGTACGAAACTTCAAAAAGCAGTTCTTCTCTGCTGTGACATAGTGGTGTATGTTACAATTTTTTGCACATCATTTTGGGTGTTCCTGCACACCAGGAACCCTGCATCTTCCCTTCTTATAATACATTGTTGCCAATGTGAGGTATTGTCCAAAACATCCTCGAAAAGTACCCCTTATCGCACAACGTTGCCCTGAGGCAACGAAAAGAAAAACTGAATTTCTTAACATGCAAAATAAAAAAAACTTCATAAAACCTGACAAAAGGCTTCTCTACACCTTCTTACACACCCATATTTTTTTATGTACAGTTCATGTTGTTTTAAATAAGATTACTAAAACAAATAATCTTGCCTTCTTCTCACACCATGTGCTCCTGTGACCATGTGTCAGAACAGGACGTCCCACCGTTAAATGGTGCTTGATATTGACTCTAACACCTTACTGGACTGTTCTTTGGTACTTTCTCGACCTTTCTAATTGGTTGTAATCATTTAAAGAAAAATGTACTAAACATAGGGCTTAAGAAAACTTTCCGTTGCCTGAGGGCAACGCTGTGCTGTAGAAGGTTAAGTTAATTATTGATAATGCTAAAGAATTAGAATCCGTCTACCTGGCAAAGTCCTATGAGTGTGTAGATTTTAATTTTAACTTAATTTTTACTCTAAAATACAGTAGAATTATTGTTGTGATTTGAGCTTTATGAAACTATGGGGAAGTTTTGATAAGAAGCATATCATCTTTGTTTATAAGCTTCAGGGTTCCTGCAAGAACCTGTTTTGTGTACAACCATGATGTTAAACCAGTTTTGGAAAGTCCCTAAAGCATTATAGTTTTCATGAACACAGCCAAGCCTCCACCAAGCATTTATATTTGTGATACTTCCGCATGAAACAGTGCAAAGACTGAAAGAACATTCCTTAATCATGAAAGTTATTATCATCTTGATGAAGAATATTTCTTGATTAGTTATTGATTAGAATATAACTGAATTGAGTGTAATCTTTGACAATATTACCAAAGAAAGTTTTACAATTATATTTTGTTGTACAGTAGCACTGTTTTTTTTCAGGCACCTGTCAATTTTGGGATTTTGCACTTTTTGGCTTTTCATAAAGTGTTTTTTCAGACTGGTGGAAAGAAAACATCCAAAATACACACTTAAGTGTATATTTTATAGCACTTTATCTTTTTGCGTCTGTAGATTTCAATTACAGTAAATATCTTTAAATATATATCTTTAAAGGCTGTTTTCTCAAAATGAGTACTTTCTCCTGTCCTGAGTCAGAAATCTCCACTTCAGCAGTACTTTCATACACCAAACTTTACAGTTTTATTCCTGTCTATTTTCTGAAGGTTTTTACAGAGGGATTTGTTGATATATAATTTGCCTGATTTTATACAACATTTTATTCCTAAAAAAAAAAAAGGTGAATAGAATTGAATATTTTCTTGTTGACTCTAAACTGATACAAAATGTTATACAGACCATGTATAATAATATAATCATCTCTGACCATAGCCCGCTTACCATGGTGTTTAAGCTTTCTCTATCTCAGTCTAAGTACTGTTGGCGTTTGTACCCTGGTTTATTACTACAAGAGCAATCTCATAAATACATTTCTTCTCACATTAAGCAGTTTTTGATTCAACGATAAAGGCGATGTGTCCAATTCCATTCTATGGGAGACCTTTAAAGTAGTAATGCGGGGTAATATAATTGCCTATGAATCAAGCAGAAATAAAGAGCAGGCATGGAGCAGGCATATAGACTATCCAAATCTCAGTCTGATCTTAATAACATGTTAAAACTGAAATACGAATATAATAATATTTTGAGTGAGCAGGTCAGTAATATGCTTCTTAAAATAAAACGTAAACAGTTTGAGATGGGTGACAAACCTGATAGGTTACTCTCTCGGCAACTAAGAGGCATGCCAAAAGAGCTATTTTTCAAATTAAGTCAGGCTCTGGTGTGCTGTTAACTAAGCCAAAGGAAATAAATGCTTGTTTTCTTGAATTTTATAAGCATCTTTTTACTTCAAAATGTAGCGTGTCCGATTCAGATATTACTCACTTTCTTGATACTATGGACGTTCCGAAGCTTAGTGAGGCTGCCAGAGAGGAGCTGGATAAAGAGTTCACTTTGGATGAAATTTTGAAGGCCTAACGGTAAGGCCTCAGGGCCTGACGGGTTCTGTATTGAATTCTATAAAGCTCATGCAGATATAATTGGCCCTTTATTATTTAGAATGATAATTCTTTTAAAAATAAACTGTTCCCTAATTCTCTCTATGAGGCAAACATTTGTTTATTATTGAAAAAAGACAGGGATGACACTGATCCTTCCAGTTATAGACCATTAAGTTTGCTTAACTGTGACCAGAAGATTGTTGCAAAAGTGTTGGCCAGCCGTCTGAGCAAACATACTGCCTCATTAATTCATCCTGATCAGACTGGATTTATTTTGGGTAGATTCTCTTTATCAAATGTTAGACGTCTGTGAAATGTTATGTATAGTGTAGGCTCTCAGAGGTCTAAGGCTGCCATTATTTCACTTGATGCCGAGAAGGCCTTTGATCAGATCGAATGGCGATATCTATATTCAGTGCTAGATAAGTTTGGGTTTGGTAACAATTTTTGTGCATACATTGAGATGCTTTATGCAAACTCAAAATCCGCCATACTTATCAATCTGGACAAATCGGACTATGTTCCTCTTTATCGTGGGACAAGGCAGGGTTGTTGCCTTAGTCCCTTATTACTCAATCTGGCACTGGAGCCACAAGCATTCGGCACCATTCTTCTATTACTGGCATTACAATTGGGTCTGTAGAGACCAGACTCTCTTTATATGCAGATGATTTACTTTTATTTTTAAATTATGCTGTTGATTCTTTGCCCCCCTTAATGGATTTGATAAGTCATTTTGGTTCTTTTTCCGGGTATTCAATTAACTGGAAGAAAAGCATTTTTGTTCCTCTTGGCAGTAATTTTCCTAATAATTTTTTAGAGTCCCTCCCTTTTAAAATTGTTCGTGATTATTTTACTTATTTAGGATTGGCAATTCCAACAGATCCAAAAGACATATTTAAGCTTAATTTTGTAGCTGCAATAAAGAGCCTTAAATCCACCATTGAAAAATGGAGAATCTTGCCATTATCATTGATTGGCCGTATTAATGCTATAAAAATGGTGGCCCTCCCAAGGTTTTTATATTTGTTTCAGAATTTGCCTATTTATCATACAAAATCTTTTTTTAAAAATATAGACTCTATAATTTTTTCTTTTATTTGGGGTTTTAAGGCACATCGTATCTCTAAGGTACATTTAGAAAAATCTAAAGCGCTGGGTGGATTGGCAATGCCAGTTTTTCAACATTATTACTGGGCAGCAAACGTAAGGGCTTTGATGTATTGGAATTGTGGCTCACCCTGTTTTGATCAGAGTGCAGTGGATACCCCTAGCTGGATTCACATGGAATCTCATTCTGTAATTAAGAGCTCTCTTCCTGCTTTACTATTATCCAATTTGAGTGTTTCCTTTAAAGAACATTACTAAAAATGTTGTAGTGCATAGCTCATTAAGGATATCAAACAATTAAGACATTTCTTGGTATCACACAGCCCTCTCTTTATTCTCCCATAAGAGAATTATATTAAGAGATTGGAAAGCTACTGCTTCCCCATGTTTTCAGAAATGGCTGGCTGAGATGGTGTCTGTCTTAAACCTTGAAAAAATACAGCTTAATTAAGCAAAGTCTCTTAATTTTTCCATGGTCTGGGGTCCCTTCCTCCAACATTTACATGATAGCAGAACTATCATGGGGTTAAGGGGTGTTTGTTGTTTGTTTGCTGTTATAAAACTAATAAAAATAATATTGAACAAAAAAATGGTGAAAATAATTTGATTTTTTTCTGGCTATGGATATTTTCTGATTTATGGAGTGATAAAAAGAGATATCCAAAATTCCCTCTGTAAAAATCTTTGAATTTAATGTCCAAAAATTAATTGAGAATTTTGAACTTGACGTCATCCAATATCAGATTTTTGTTCTAGAGATGTATGCAAATTAGCACATATTTAATTAGATAATGCCTCATTTGCATATTTAAACATACCATTTTTGAAAACTTGTAATACAAAAAATGTTTGTAATTTTTAATGATCAATCAATCAGCTGGTGATATCTATTAGTTAATATTTTAAGCATTAATCATCCACATCATCTTACATGAACAAATTAATATACGTAACAAATATACATAAAATAAGAATGATTGTGACTAACCTAACATAATGAAACAGTTCAGGCATCTAATTAGACAAAGAATCACGGGGATGGATAAAATTAAGTGACAGCAAAAATGCAGCTTGCATCTCTCTCACCACGAGCTGGCACGCAAGTTACTGAAATAATTAGGTTTGGGTTGTACATTTGCACTCTGCATCCCACATTGTGCTTTTTACAAACAAAATCTTTCAATTGACTTGGGGGTCTCTTTTCTCTTTGGGACCTCCTTAATTAGGAGAATCAATTCTCTTTTCAGAACACAACTCATCAGGATGTACTGTCATCTCTTTAACCTCATCCACTAAGGATGAGACATCCTGTTGAATTACAGCCACACAGCCCTCTTCCAGCTATTTTCTTAACAGATTCTGCACTTTGCCAATCACCTTGGTGCATTTCAGCTTCTTGCTCATTCAACAAACTGTGAGACATAGAAGAATCAGAGACTTCTCGCAAAGCTGTCCCCAACTGAAACTCTGGGCCATAAGGGTTCAGAGACACCTTCCACATTCTTTTCAAAATTCAGCTTCTAAACTCCCTTCCAACTCATGTCTACGCATCCTGCGTGTAACTGCTCTTTCAACAGCTGGAGCCTTTTCTGTCTCATCAGGACTGGTTGGAAGAAACCCACATGGGAGTAAAAGATCTCTGTGCAGGACACACTCAGGGCCTTCACCATTCTCAGGCTGAACAACATACACAGGGATCTCTGCATTAGGCTGTTTTACCACCACATAGATGGTGGATTCCCAATAATCTGCAATCTTATGTTTTCTGTGGATGTTGACTTTCTCAACAAGAACATAAAAAAATGAAATGTAAAATCAACTTATTTTTCCCTTAAAATTATACATTTTCTCAGTTTAAACATTTGATATGTCATCTATGTTGTATTCTGAATAAAATATTGGAATTTGAAACTTCCACATCATTGCATTCTGTTTTTATTCACAATTTGTACAGTGTCCCAACTTTTTTGGAATTGGGTTTGTATATACAGTGGGTACAGAAAGTATTCAGACCCCCTTAAATTTTTCACTCTTTGTTATATTGCAGCCATTTGCTAAAATCATTTAAGTTCATTTTTTTCCTCATTAATGTACAGACAGCACCCCATATTGACAGAAAAACACAGAATTGTTGACATTTTTGCAGATTAATTAAAAAAGAAAAAATATCACATGGTCCTAAGTATTCAGACCCTTTGCTCAGTATTTAGTAGAAGCACCCTTTTGATCTAATACAGCCATGAGTCTTTTTGGGAAAGATGCAGCAAGTTTTTCACACCTGGATTTGGGGATCCTCTGCCATTCCTCCTTGCAGATCCTCTCCAGTTCTGTCAGGTTGGATGGTAAACGTTGGTCGACAGCCATTTTTAGGTCTCTCCAGAGATGCTCAATTGGGTTTAAGTCAGGGCTCTGGCTGGGCCATTTCAAGAACAGTCACAGAGTTGTTGTGAAGCCACTCCTTCGTTATTTTAGCTGTGTGCTTAGGGTCATTGTCTTGTTGGAAGGTAAACCTTCGGCCCAGTCTGAGGTCCTGAGCACTCTGGAGAAGGTTTTCGTCCAGGATATCCCTGTGCTTGGCCGCATTCATCTTTCCCTCGATTGCAACCAGTCGTCCTGTCCCTGAAAAACATCCCCACAGCATGATGCTGCCACCACCATGCTTCACTGTTGGGACTGTATTGGACAGGTGATGAGCAGTGCCTGGTTTTCTCCACACATACCGCTTAGAATTAAGGCCAAAAAGTTCTATCTTGGTCTCATCAGACCAGAGAATCTTATTTCTCACCATCTTGGCAAACTCCATGCGGGCTTTCATGTGTCTTGCACTGAGGAGAGGCTTCCATCGGGCCACTCTGCCATAAAGCCCAGACTGGTGGAGGGCTGCAGTAATGGTTGACTTTCTACAACTTTCTCCCATCTCCCGACTGCATCTCTGGAGCTCAGCCACAGTGATCTTTGGGTTCTTCTTTACGTCTCTCACCAAGGCTCTTCTCCCCCGATAGCTCAGTTTGGCCGGACGGCCAGCTCTAGGAAGGGTTCTGGTCATCCCAAATGTCTTCCATTTAAGAATTATGGAGGCCACTGTGCTCTTAGGAACCTTAAGTGCAGCAGAAATGTTTTTGTAACCTTGGCCAGATCTGTGCCTTGCCACAATTCTGTCTCTGAGCTCTTCAGGCAGTTCCTTTGACCTCATGATTCTCATTTGCTCTGACATGCACTGTGAGCTGTAAGGTCTTATATAGACAGGTGTGTGGCTTACCTAATCAAGTCCGAATCAGTATAATCAAACACAGCTGGACTCAAATGAAGGTGTAGAACCATCTCAAGGATGATCAGAAGAAATGGACAGCACCTGAGTTAAATATATGAGTGTCACAGCAAAGGGTCTGAATACTTAGGACCATGTGATATTTCAGTTTTTCTTTTTTAATAAATCTGCAAAAATGTCAACAATTCTGTGTTTTTCTGTCAATATGAGGTGCTGTGTATACATTAATAAGGGGAAAAAAATGAACTTAAATGATTTTAGCAAATGGCTGCAATATAACAAAGAGTAAAAAATTTAAGGGGGTCTGAATACTTTCCGTACCCACTGTATGTGTGTCCTAATAAAAATAAGCTATAGACTGGTGTGAATATTCAATGTCAACCTTAATTTCTTGATTATTATTCAATCAATATTGGTGCACATTGAGTTTTTCCTTACTTAACATGTAATATTTGTACAAACAATATACAATATAAACTGAACAAATTTCACAGGCGTTTGATCAACATCTGAAAGTCTGATGTGGCATCAGCTGCTTTAAAGAGCATCTCATCCTCATGGACAGCCCCAGATTTGCAGCTCTTGCTGTGAGATGTTACTCCACTCTTCCATCAAGGCAATTCACGTTCTCTAACATGTCTGGGGGGACTTATGGCTAGATGTGGTTTGGCACTGGAAGGACAATCAGCTGTCCTTATGTGTCCCTGTAGCACTGTCTCAGGCATCTTACAGACATTACAGTTTATTGCTCTGTTCACATCTGCTGTCCTCATACCTCCTGCAGCAGGACTAAGGCACATTTACACAGATGATCAGAGACCATGGGCATCTTTATTTTGGTGTTTTTCAGAGTCAGTAGGTCTCTAGTGTCTTAAGTTATTGTAACTGATGACCTTGATTGACCTATAGGCGCATGTGCAATAATTGAAAAACATGACAGACATCATTAAAACATTTTCTAAAGATCTGTAAAGCTTATTTGGAATGCACAAAATTATCTTTAAAATATTATCCTGAAAATTGACTTTTGTGTGTTTTTTTTAACAACAAATCCAGTTAGCCTATATAAATATTAATACATTAAATGTTATGACAAGTACAGAAGTTATTTACTCTATGAATGTAGCTCAAATTGAAAAGACATTTAAAAATTCAAAACAATGTGTGAAATGAAGCAATGCAAAATGTGAGGTTCTGAGGTAAATATTAAAACAGGGACTTGACACTCGGAAACAGCCTTCATGTATGTCCAGATCACACTCTGCCAGAGCTCTCCAAGACTTCAGCTCTCACATCCAGTCTGAAACAGACAGTGACTTTACAAGATGATGAGAATAATGTGGAAAATCACAAAAGCAAAACAAAACATAATATATTATAACATTGGTGATAATAACAAGTATAACATCATCTTGTAAAGTAGCTGTCTATTTTTTCTGTGTATTTGTGCTGTATTACCTCACAGAAATAAATTAGATTATTATCAGAATTATTTTATTTGACTGCTTTTGAAATTGTTTTAAATCAGTGTAGTGATTTTTACTCTGTCCATTCAAGGACGTGAAGTAAAATAGGGATTGGTACTCACGTCACCGCTGACGTTGTGATTTTAGGATCACACGTCTCTTAGGGTGTGGTTATGAGTACATCAGATGACCACTTCCCCCCTTTCCCTAGTTCAGGGCACCAGTCAAGGTCTTTTACCTTGGCAGTATGAGAACACTCTCAACAGGGGCTTTCATTCATTTAGAATTAATGTAAAGTGGTCAGCTGATTTATCTGAAAGATTGGTGAGATTGCTAACTTGTAGAGCCTCTTCTGTATTTTCTCTTCTCTTCTGTAAACAAGAATAACTAACAGAACTACTAAATGAATACCATGAATGATAAAGGAATAAAGTGCATAAGATACATAGAATACAAGTGATTAAGTTGGGTGTGGCTATGGAAGAGTTACGTTATCTTAGGGAAAGATACCTGTTTCTCTAAAAATAATAAGGTGGAAAACCTTATTATGCAGCAAACAAATAAACGAAAGATTATTTGATATTAACTAACATCAGCTATATTACATCGAATGGGAATTAGGAAATTATATACTGATAATATACAACAATGCCAAGGTCTCTGGAAAGAGGTTTGGTTAAGTGATATTTACATTCCACGTGGTTGAGTCCGATGACGGTGACGTCTTCCACTGGTTGTACTGGGTGACAATGCAGTGGGGAGAGGAGCCAGAATCTGTTTCAACAGCCTTGAACATGAAGCTCTGTGGGATGCTGATCTCCTGGAGCACCAAAGGGTCCTAAAATCTGGAACATGCAGATGAGGCCCTGGTGTAGGTGCAGAAGGTCCTTAACAATCTGGAACATGCAGACGAAAGTACTTTGGAGTGAAGGTTTGCTCTCCTGAGCTTAACCTTGTTGCAGATGTCGTCACTGTCTTGCTGGACGGAAACTCTAAACTCTGACTCAGAACAATATATTTGTTAATGTCTCACTCCTTACAGAGTTGAGACCCAGAACGCTATATCTGTTATGTCTTCCCCCTTTGAAGGGCAGACTCAGAACAAGTAGTGTCTGTTGAAAGGGTACCTTTATCCCTTTCCAATGAGGAGGAGACTGCAATTTGGCGCTTCTCCATTCGAGTGCTGTAATTGGTTGCTGGCACCAGAGGGGACACACACAGTGTGGCCCACCCTTCTTTCCCCTGTAGAACTCATTCGCATAAAGCACAAAGTTGGAAGTCTTTACAGTGTCTTTAAAGTTTACCAATGCATTTCTCACTTTCCAAACCACCACCAGAATACCTTTGGCAATATTATAAACAAATAGAGACTAAACATGATGGAAAAAGATTGAACTGTCATGCATTCATTCAATTGTATATTAACAGCTGAATTTGTGTCAGATGTTGTACTACAAATAGCTGTCACTGAGAATACTTAGAACTGATGCAAACTACACATCCATTTCATACTTATTCACAGAAATAAGGTTTTCAAACATAGTTTTGAATGGATTCAGATGGATCTTTGTGATCTCTCTTTGTTTCACCCATTGCTGCTAAGGTCCTGAGGAATATTTATGGCGGTCTGTGGCCAACCTTAGGAAGTAGTTTCTAGATGGGTGAAGGGCAGAAACTGCCTGTGGACCAATGACAAGTCCTGTCCTTCCCAGGCTTGGTACAAGAGGTCTTCTTCTTGCCCTCTAAGAGAGGTCTGGATGTTGTCCTTACATCTTTATCTGATGGCGTTGGACAGTTTGTTTGTGTTAGTCCACCAAAATCCAATCAAAATGTAGCAAATCTTTGTCCGCTGTTATGGACAGAGAGGGGCCCGGCCATAAACTGGGCCCTGGAATGTTCTGTTCACTACATCAGGTACATAAGGTTGTTTGAGTATATGTTATATTTGACACATTTCAGGGTTTTGTGCTGCAATATCCTGCCTTGTCAAACTTTAAATGAAATGAAACTAAACTATAATTTCCTATCATAATTATAATATTTTAAACAAAAATAACATTCTTTAAGTAGCTGCTGGCATGAAGACTGTCATCAGGTTGTCATCATCAAACCCAAACTAAAGGGTTTGAGAATCTTTGTGTTTGTGTTGAGCTGTGTTGACTGATGACTGGGTTGGTACATGTTGTTAAACTATTACTCAGAATACTGATAGTTCTTTTCCAGAAGTTGTCACCATGAGGGTAATGAATAGAACAAACTGGTAGAAAAAAAACAATAAGATGAAATCAGAAAGGAAAAAAGGAAGTAGGTTTTACCTATTTAGTTTTGCTAGGAGATATGGTTAAGCAGGTGTCATTTGTTCAAGTAGTCACCTAATCTCTAGGCTAACAGAGAAACGTCAAATGCCTTGAGGTCAAAAGGAAAAGAAACAAAGGGAAGTGTTTCTAGTCCTTTCCGGAGCCAAAAGTGCACGTACGGTGGCCGTACTTCATGTACTCGGCACTAAGGAGTGCGGAGGGGTAGCTAAGAGATAGGAATTAGGATATTAATAACCTATAACTCATTATACCCAAACGGCAACCTCCCCCAGTTTCTCTTGAAGCCAATACGGAAGAGACTTTCATCGAAACTGCAATTCATCGACTGGACGCTAAGGACAGGCTCCAAAAGAGAGCAGAATCTCATTGAGTCCCATGTTAAAATGGCCAATTTTACAGCAGAAAAAAAACATGTTTACAGGTTGGTACAAATTGTGGTTTTGGTCTATACTGCTAATGTTGCCCTTTATGACAACTTTGAGGGGGGTGGTCTCATATATCAACCATCAGGGGGGTCTGCGGTCTCGCCAACTTTGCAAATTGGCCCGTCAGATCCTCCTGTGGGCTCATGGGAAGCTCCTCTCACTGAGAGCAGCTTACATCCCAGGGCATCAAAATGTGGGAGCAGACGCCCTGTTGAGGCAGGGGCCGAGGCCCGGGGAATGGAGGCTCCACCCCGAGGTGGTGGAGCTCATTTGGGAAAATTTCGGTCAAGCGGAAGTCGACCTATTTGCTTCGGGAGAGTCAACCCAGTGTCCACTGTGGTTCTCCCTAACGCATCCAGCACCATTGGGTCTGGACGCTATGGTACAGACGTGGCCGAGGCTACGTCTGTACGCATTTCCCCCGTTCGCTCTGCTCCCGGGAGTTCTGGAGAAAGTACGCCAGGAAGGGGTCAGTCTAATATTGATAGCCCCGTACTGGCCAACCAGGATATGGTTCTCAGACCTAGTGTCACTTCTAGATGGCTCCCCGATGGAGCTTCCTCTCAGGCAGGACCTCCTGTCTCAAGCGGGCGGCATGATAATTCATCCACGCCCAGAATTATGGAGACTGTGGGCCTGGCCTCTGAGGGGGCCTGGCTCATAGATGCTGGTCTCCCAGCTGAGGTTGTGGAGACCATTCTCCACCCTAGAGCTCCCTCCACGAGGAAGCTGTATGCATACAAATGGAAACTGTTCTCTACTTGGTGTAGACAACGCAGTGTGGAGCCCGTCCACTCTTCTATTAGCCTTGTGCTTCAATTTCTCCAAGAAAAATTCTCAGATGGTTTATCTCCTTTCAACCTTGAAGGTTTATGTTTGCAGCCATTTCGGCCTATCATGCTCCTCTGGGGGATTCCTCGGTGAGTCGAGACGCTCTTGTTAAACGCTTCCTCCGTGGTACCCTGAGACTGAGGCCTTCAGTGCGTACAAGGACTCTGGCCTGGGACTTGGCCGTGGTACTAGAAGGGTTAGCTGAGGCTCCCTTCAAACCACTAGAGGAAGTTTCTGAAAAATTCCTCACCTTAAAAACCATATTTCTATTGGCTATTTCATCTCTTAAAAGAATAGGAGATCTTCAAGCACTCTCAGTTGCTCCTTCGTGTTTGGAATTTGCGCCTGGAATGGCCAAAGCTTTCCTGCACACTAGACCGAGCTCTGTGCCTAAGGTCCCCACCAATGTCCCGGGTCCCGTGTTCTCCAGGCCTTCTGTCCTCCTCCATTTACAAGTCCGGATCAGGTGAAACTCAATCTGCTCTGCCCAACTGTTCGTGTGTTACGGGTCTCCTAAGAAAGGAGGCCCAGCATCTAAGCAGAGGATGAGCAAGTGGGTGGTCGAGGCTATCTCACTTGCTTACGAGGTGGCCGGACAGCTATCTCCATTAGCTGTCCGTGCCCACTCTACTAGGGGTATGGCGGCCTCAAAGGCTATAATGTCAGGAGTATCCATCAAAGATATATGTGATGCAGCTGGATAGTCATCCCAGCACACATTTATTAGGTTTTACAACCTGGATGTTGGCTCCACTCCGGGGTCATCAGTTCTGTCTCAAAGATAACAGACAGGTACTTGGTACTACGGCGTAGTTGGGACAGCGTTCCCAATGACGCAGCGTCGACAGTTCCCATGAATGGGAACGTCTCGGGTTACTTATGTAACCCTGGTCCCCTGAATAGGGAACAAGACGCTGCGTCGCTTTGCCGTACCCCCGGCATACCCGTGAGCGTCTTGCTTCAGCCATAATCCAGAAGCTAGCGTTCTTTGTTCTGGGTATGCTTTATAGTTTCCTGGTCCGTGATGTCACCCGCTTCTGACGTCTTGTCACATTATTGGTTAGATACATGAGTGCTTCACGACGCAATCACGCAGAGGTGTTCCCAATGCGTAATGACGCAGCGTCTCGTTCCCTATTCAGGGAACCAGGGTTACATAAGTAACCCAAGATGTTTTTTGGCAATATTTCAGTGACTTAAGTTTTTTGTTTTTCAATAACCACGCATAAAACATTATTCCTTAAAAAATACAAACATGTACATACTGTTACGGTATGCAGGTAGAGATGAGGCAGATACGGATTTCCACAATAACATATACTTTTACTTCAATAATCAAAGGCAGGAACACCACACATACACATAAACACAACAGTATAACAACAGAGAACGGACAAGGAGTGCAGGGAGTGAGTGCATGATAAAGGGAGTGCAGATAATAGAGTCCAGGTGCAGGTGATCCGTGATGATGAGGAGCTGACGAGGGAAGTGAGTGCAGGTGACGAAACAGGAGGATCTTGGGAAATGGAGTCCAGGGGAACAAGGGATCCGTGACACATACATGTTCCTCACATATTATGGTAGCCTAGTTTGTGCTGAATACAGTGTACACTGTTAGCCCAGATTTAATATCTACAAAAACAGTTTAATTGCAACATACTTAATTTTTTTAAGATTTAGTGCAATACTGTAAAAATGTAAGTAAATTCTACTACTTCTGCAGACATAGTTGAATGTGTGAATAACTTTAAGTTTAATGGATTAAATTTAAAAAGTTTTTCGACTGACCACACCCATCCACCCACCCACCCCTTAGCTGTTGAGAAGTTTTAGACGACGCCATTTTCATGTGGTTGCAGCTGCATGTGGTTTCGTAGAGTTGTTGGTGAGTAGTTAGAATATAATCATTTTAATCAGCTTTTTGTTCTGTTGAGAGGCTGAGAGGCTGTTTATGAGTATAAAAGACACTGTTTTAAGTATGTTTCGCATTTTTTACTCGTGTTCGGGTCCTACTTGAACATCTGACACGACAGGCAAATTCGGCTGGCATAGTCATGACATCGGCTGGGTGATTGGGAGTAATGAAAAACAATTTAAGGAATTTCGCTGGCCAACTTGCAAGATTATTCACTCGCGCAGTGAACACGATACCACTTGAATAACGTTATCTTGTGTGGCGTTCTCCGCGGCCTTTTGTAGTCCGTTTATTGTTCCATTTTATTTTTTAAGAGCTGTTTGCGAGCACTAAAAAATTGTTAAACGGGTTGCGATATTTTCACCGACTAGGCTTTTTTACGTGGTTGGCGTGGGCATGGTCCCGTTTTACCCATGTGAGTTCGCCTCGCATAATTCATCGTGCCAAGCCTGAACTCACGTGAGGCGAGCTCCGCAGCCCTTTTTCGTCTGTGTATTGTTCTCGCTGTTTCATCGAGGGATTGTTTGTGAGCGTAGAAAACATACTTTAAACAGACGATGTTATTTCCAGATGTCATATAGTTGTTTTTGTCACTGGCTTGCAGCAGACACGGTCCCGTTTGATCCCATCTGAAGTGCTGTGTTTTAAATGTTGTGTTTCCAGTGGAGCAGAAAGTTCAACAGCGTGACAAATTTAATAAATCTGGTGAGTGAATTTAAACTAACTTTAAAAACCAAGTTTTATTTAGATAGTCATTGTATTAAATAGAAGTTGAATTAATGTTTAAATGCAAACACAGATGAACGCTCTCTAACAATAAATTTGTTTTGTGTTTCAGGTGGCAGGAAGGCATGCACTGGAAGTGTAAGTATTGTTCTTTTAACTGTGAAAAAAGATCACAGTTATTTAAACATTACAGACTGAAACATGGCAGTTATGCTAGAAATGAGCCATTTCCATGTTTGCATCAGGAATGTCTATGCACTTTTAAATCGTTTAATGCCTTAAAAGTGCACTTATCCCGCTTTCACTCCAAACCGTCTGGTCAACAGAGTGTAGATGTACCAGTTAAGTTTAGCTGTCTGTCTTGTGGGTTTGCCGAGTATTGTTCTGAGGCTGATTACTTAATTCACTTGCACACTGCACATTTAAAAGTAAATCATAAAGTCAAGTGCCCTTACAAACACTGCAACTTTAAAAGCAGTGTCTATTCCACATTCAAAGCGCACAAGAGCAAGTTACACAAGGAACAGAACTGGAAAAGATTTAAATCAGAAATCATTGGTCATTATTACACAAGCCCTGACAGTGATGCTGCAGAAGAGCAAATGTCACATGCTGAAGATCTGGAAGATTTAGAAGCCCTGAGTGAAGAAGACAGCAATAATGATCTTCCTGATTTAGAAAAACAGCTTGAGCACAACTTGGCATCTCTTCTGTTAAAGATGCAAAGTGTTTTGAACATACCAGAGAGTTCTGTACAAGAAGTTGTAGAACAGCTTTGTCAGATTCATAAACTATCACAGCCACTTTTGCACAACAGAGTCAGGGCTGTGTTAAGTAAATATCCTGACATGGATGAAACTCTTGTAAGAGAGGTTACAAGTGTTGTGTCATTATGCATTTTTTGGCAAAAGATGGACCCTTAGGAACTGCTAAAGAAGCAGCCTATGTACGCAGAGAGTTTCCTCTAGTAAACCCCATTGAATATGTTGTGGAGAAAGGACAAAAACCACTTGCATATGTCCTCATTCTTTCCATGCTACAGAAGTTGCTTAACAAAACTGATGTGTTAAACCGAGCAATGTCAGAAAAGGTCCATGTGCTGCAGGAATACAGATCATATGTAGATGGGCAGTACTTTAATGAAAATTCTTTACTTACAAGAGATGATTTCACAATTGCTCTGGGACTTTACATAGATGACTTTGAAATTGCAAACCCACTAGGAACATCAAAGCTAAAACACAAAATGTGTGCTGTGTACTGGGTCATTGCCAAC
The DNA here is from genome assembly GCA_028476615.1 of Culter alburnus. NCBI lineage: Eukaryota > Metazoa > Chordata > Actinopteri > Cypriniformes > Xenocyprididae > Culter > Culter alburnus. Next base: position 25,572 of record JAOTNS010002991.1, read on the forward strand.
TTACCAGCAAAATATCGATCAACCCTCAACTCAATCCAGCTTGCTTTGCTGTGTAATTCGTCAACAGTCAAAAAGTGTGGTTATGCAAAAAATTTGCAACCACTTATTTATGATCTGAAGAAATTGGAGCAAAATGGGGTTTACCTCGAAAAACTTGGTAAAACTGTGAGAGGTACAGCATTATTTGTTGCAGCTGATAATCTTGGTGCCCACTCTCTTGCAGGATTCCTGGAGAGCTTCTCTGTCGACAAGTTTTGCAGATATTGTTTGGCGAGCAGTGGTGACACTCAGCAGTAAGAGGTACGTTCTGGTTCCTTCCAGCTCCAAAAGAAAGACTCCCATAATAGGCAGGTGCAAAACGTTAGACAGAACCCAGAATTGAGTCGAACCTATGGTGTCAAAGGTGCATGCCCACTAACTGAGAATCTTGATCACTTTCATGTGGTCAGTGGGTACCCTCCTGACATCATGCATGATGTCTTAGAAGGGATTGTTCCAACCGAGTTGTCCCTGTGCCTTACTGACCTGATAGGCAAGACTTATTTCACTCTGGACATGTTAAATCATGCCATCAAATACTTTCATTACACATTTGCTGACAAAACAGACAGACCACAAGTGATTGGAAAGGGATTTTCCACCAAAAGGGACCATTGGTGGAAATGCCCATGAGAACTGGTGTCTCATAAGGCTTCTTCCATTTCTCATTGGTAGCTATGTCCCTGAGGGTGACGACACTTGGGAAATTCTCATGCTTCTCAAGGACATTGTTGAGCTAGTTGTGGCACCACGGCATACTGAAGAGACACTGCATTTCCTGGAATGTAAGATAGCAGACCACAGACAGCTGCTGCAGTCTAAACATCACTATATAGAACATTACCCTCAGCTAATAAGGAAATTCGGGCCCCTGTGTGAAGTTTGGACAATGCGCTTCGAGGGGAAGCATAAATTCTTTAAAAGGTCAATTCGCAATGCACAGAATTTCAAAAATGTTGCGATGACACTTGCTACCAAACACCAGAAAGTAAACAGTTACCATCTTGATTGTAGCTCATTTTTCAAACCATCAGTTGAAGTCTCAAAGGTCACCCCAATTTTGCTTGCCTCTTTCCCCATGTATGTTCAGAGTGTAATCACTCAAAACATTCAGGATCAGTCTGGATCTGTTTTTAATGCATCGTCTGTCTGTTTAGATGGAATCAAGTATAATCCAGACATGATTCTCTGTACTGGCTCTTGCTCAGGTCTCCCTGAATATGCCCAAATTGAGAAGATTGTTGTGGCTAACACAGAAATTTTGTTTGTTTGCCACAAAATGACAGCATGGTACTCTGAGCACTTGAGATCGTACCAACTTCTCTGCAGTGATGTCACCTCGATGTGTGTGGGGTTAGGGTTTCAGAGCTGAATGATGTCTTCCCATTATCAGCATACAAGGTGCAAGGAGAACTTATGGTGACACTGAGACGATATGTTATCTGCTAAAAATGTCTTTATTATTTTTTCCCAGATGGCTGTCCAACAGAAACTAACCATGAGAGTTATTGTCACTGATGGAGATATAAGAAAAATGACTATGACAACACGGCCTGACAGACTTGAAGATTTGATTGGGTGGCTCAAATCCACCCTCCAAACGAACTACAGCTTCTCTTTACAGTACCAAGATCCTGAATTTAACAATGAACTATGCAATCTTACAGATCTTTCTGAGCTTCCGGATAAGCCAACCATCAAAATCATCCCCATAATTGAGTTTGAACCAGTTGCTTCACAAAGTGAATGTTTTAGTGAAACATGCAGCCTGGCAGACACAGAGATCCTGTCTGTCTCTTCTCTGGATAGAAGTTCTCAGTGGCCAGATGTATTTTCTATTCCAAAATTTTCAGTTGATGTCGAGTATCGACTTCGTCAAGGCAACCTGCTGTATCTGAGGGATGAAACCAATCTGAAAGTCCCAAAAGAGATGAAACTTGATATTCTGGAGAAACTTGCTGAGGCCATCTATGAATTTAAAGCATATCCAACAAAGGAAGAATTTGATGCTGTTGCAAAATCCTTGGTACAAACACACCCATGTCTTAAAGAGCCAGGGTCATCCTCTGTTTGGGAAGGATGGAAAAATAGTTTAAAATTCAAGATGGGTAATTATAGAAGCAAAATGCGCCAGCTGGGTCGACTTGAAGTCACGGTCAATGCTGGTAAACGTGGGAGGCACACTGCAATTGGCAACCCTCCCAACAAAGACATCAAGAAGCCTAGGAAAGGGGAAATAAATTTCTTACCTGAAAATCCAGAGGGGATAGATGACAAGAACCTAGAAGGAGTTCGTCAGGTTCTTGTTAATGAAATGAAGAAGACAAAGCCAAATGGATCCCTTGTCAAGCAACACATGGACATGACATTTGCTCTTCGCAGAAAAGAAGTTGTTAATGAGAAGCCTCACATCAGCCAGATGATTCTTCGATGGCCAGCTCTGTTTACAGAGAGTCAGGTACAGTGTGCAAGAATTTTTTTTTTATTGTATTGACTTACACCAGTGGTTTTCAAACCTGTCCCGGGGGCACCCCAGCTCTCCACATTTTGTGTCTCCCTCGTTTATCACACTCTTCAGCTCGTTAGTTTAGACTGCAAGAACTAAATCGGGTGTGTCTGATAACTGGAGCCATACAAAATGTGCAAGGCTGGGGTGCCTCCAGGACAGGTTTGAACACCACTGGACTACACAAATAGGTATAAATGACAATGGGCATGTATAACCATTAGGGGTGGTCAGCACTGTGACACAAATCATGTGGCATTGACCATGGCTTAATATGGTTTGACGTTTTATATTTTAGGTTTATTACGAGTTCAACCGAGTAGTGGGTAAAAATCTCAGAGAGAGCTTATTTGATGCTCTTGACCGTTACTCTCCAAATCTAATGAACATCTTCAGAAAGAAGAAAGGCCTTGCTGGTCAGCTTTTGGCTGAGCTTTTACGTAAGACAAAGGTGGGTTTATTTGTCTACATCAGTCTACCTTATTCCTCCTGTTTTTTTGTCATTCCTCTGTATTCTTTACTTGTCTGTCCACTCTTGTTTCTACTTTTTCTTGTTTCTCTCTTCTCTGTTGTCTCCCTTTACTCCCCTTTCTCATTTTATGTTTGTCATTTTGTCTTGTCCTCTTCTTTACTTCCCAAACTCTAAAAATTATTAATTAAATGCATTTGTGTATTCCAACCAAACTGTTGTACAATATCTGCCATATCTTCCAGACCACTGAGCCAATAGATGTTCGGTCCCTTTGCCTTCGTGGACTGCAAGTCATTTTGGGGGATGATCCTTCCACCTTCTTTAAGACCTGCTCCGTAAGTTATTCAATTTTTTTGGTAAATTTTTCCAGGTACAAAGTAAAATATTATTCCATTAATGAAGATTGTCTGCTGCTAATTTTTATTATCATTTAATGAGTATTTTACAAAATTTTATTTTCAGTATTTTAACCATTTTTGAATAGTTGCATTACTGGTTAATGTTGGGACAGACTGAAAATATTTATTTAAAAAATAAGTAAAATGGGGTTCTTTTTTTTGTTTGTTTTTTTCAGTTGAAAGTGTTGGTTCACCAAAAAATGAAAATCCTGTCATTAGTTATTCAAACATATTCTAAACCCATATGACTTACCTTAATTTGTGTTCTGAACATGAATGTATTTTAATGATATCTGTTTGTCTGTTCCTCCACTGTCAGTCTATGCAACTAGCACTTTTAATGTCCAGAAGGGTAAATGCATCATTTAAGAAATCCAGGTGACTCCAGTGCTTTAATCATGCCTGTGGTGCTCTTGTGAACATGTGCCAGAGAGGAATATTTTGTTAAAGGATTAGTTTACTTTCAAATAAAATTATAAAATTTTCCTAATTTACTCACCCCCATGTTTAAATGTATATGCTTTATATAAACAAATGTTCACTTCAAAAAAGCTTACCCTCCATGTTCTACACCTTCCCTATTCTACTTACAGAAAAAATAGAGCTGGCGCTGCTTTCTTTCCGTAAGTAGAATAGGGAGACGTAGGACATGCAGCGTAGGCTTTTTGAAGAATATGTAAGTGTGTTTTTGGTGGAACCACTTGGAAGGCGATCATGTGTTTATTTGAAAATGAACTAATCCTTTAATAATAATATTTTTGTTGCTGTTGTTATTGTTGTTATAATAATAATAATAATAATAATGCACAGACAAATCCAAATTAAACCCTGCGGCTTGTGACAACACATTGATGTCCTAAGACACGAAACCATCAGTTTGTGTGAGAAACCGAACAGTATTTATATCATTTTTTACCTCTAAAACACCACTATGTCCAACTGCCTTGAGCATCCGGTGCGTGAGATGTGTATGTGCTCTGGTGTAGTTTAAAGGGTTAGTCCACTTTCAAATAAAATTTCCTGATAATTTACTCACCCCCATGTCATCTAAGATGTTCATGTCTTTCTTTCTTCAGTCAAAAAGAAAATAAGGTTTTTGATGAAAACATTCCAGGATTTTTCACCTTATAATGAACTTCAATGGAGCCCAAACGGTTGAAGGTCACAATGTCAGTTTCAGTGCAGCTTCAGAGAGCTTTAAACGATACCAGACGAGGAATAAGGGTCTTGTCACGATCACCATCCGTTCCTGCTCACTCCGGACTCCATTTCCCATAATCCTCCCTTGCCTATCACATGCACTCACTCCACCAATCACCTGTTGCCACATCCACCCTAGCACACCACACTGATTACCACACCCAGCTGCAGCTCATTATCAGGACTATAAAGGACTCACACTCACACCACCAGTTTGCGAAGTCTTGATTACCATTGTGTCATTTCTGAGCGTTTCTATCCTGTCTGCCTGCTTGTTATCGTTCCTGCCTGTTTCTTGTTTTTGACCCGTTGCTGCCTGTCCTGATCTTTGCCTGTCCCTTGACTACGACTCTGCCTGTTCCTCACTGTTCCTGTTTGTTCCTGTTTTGATCCTGCCTGTACGACCACTCTCACCTGTAAATAAATGCTGCACTTGGATCTCCCGCCTGAGTCTCCATTCGTTACAGAAGACTTCGCCAACTACGATCCAGCAGCTTCTACGAGTGTGTCCAGCCTCAGCATGGACCCAGCCATATGTCTTGTCAGCCTTCGTCAAGGTAACTGTACCCTGGAGGCACATATTCAGAAGTTTCTGGATATAGCCCACCTATCTGATCTACCTGACTGTGCCCTCATTGACTTTTTCATTTACGGATTAAACGAACCACTTAAGGACTATTTACTCACCAATGGTCCCCGAGGGTCGTTCGTGGAATTCCTGGACTTTGCCCTGCTCACAGTGGGTTCAACTTTTACTGTGGGGGTCGCAGAGGAACGCGACACCACGCTGAACCACATAACGGCAACCGCTACAGACAGCGCACACAAAATGGCGGATGCTACAACGCCCCATCATGTCTCCGCGGATCGCCAGAGCAACGGCACGTCTCCGCTGATCGCCCAGAGCAACGGCACGTCTCCGCTGATCGCCCAGGGCAATGCCACGTCTCCGTTGATCGCCCAGAGTCACGTCTCATCTCGAGATCAGTCAGGGAGCGGAGAGGATTGCGTTGCAGTGTGGCAGATCCACCGATGACGTCAGCACGAGCGGCTGGCATCCCCAAGCATCCACCAGCCGCTTCGCACTCAAGCCAGCCGGTCGCTACGCCCTCAAGCCAGCCGGATGCTACGCTCTCAAGTCAGCCGGCCACTACGCTCTCAAGCCGGAGGCCGCTTCGCTCTCAAGCCGCCGGTCAAGCCAGCCGGTCACTTTGCTCTCAAGCCAGCCGCCACTACGCTCTCAAGTCCGGAGGCCGCTTCGCTCTCAAGCCAGCCGGTCGCTTCGCTCTCAAGCCCGGAGGCCGCTACGCTCGCAAGCCAGCCGGCCGCTACGCTCTCAGCCCCGTGGCCACTTCATTCTCTAGCCCGGCGGTTGCTTCGCTCTCAAGCCCGGCGGCTGCTATGCACTCAAATGCACCGGTTGCCACGCACTCAAGCCCCCTGGACGCGATGGACAAAATGGCTACTTTGCCAGTGCCCACGGGCAAGATGGCCGCCCCCTCGGTGATTAAGGATGTAGGGGTGTTCCAGCCATTGAGTCCGCTCCAGAAACCGCTGCAGCCAGTGAGTCCGCTTCAGAACCCGCTTCAGCCGGTGAGTCTGCTCAAGAATCCACTCCTACCGATTCATCGCCTCACCCTCGGAAGAAGAGGAGGAGGAGGAAGAAGGCTTCTTCCCCTCTTCAGGGCTCGGAGGTCCTCCTCGAACCCGCTGTGGGTCTGGTGACCACTCCAGAGGTCTTCCTTGCCCTGCCAGCACCACCCAAGCTCCTTGCGCTGCCAGCGCCACCCAAGCTTCCAGCCCTGCCAGCGCCGCCCGAGCTCCTTGCCCTGCCAGCGCCACCCAAGCGCCTTGCTCTGCCAGCGCCACTCAAGCGTCTTGCCCTGTCGGCGCCGCCCGAGCTCCTTGCCCTGCCAGCGCCACCCAAGCGCCTCGCTCTGCCAGCGCCACTCAAACGTCTTGCCCTGTCGGCGCCGCCCGAGCTCCTTGCCCTGCCAGCTCCACCCGAGCTCCTCGCTTTGCCGGCACCACCCAATCTCCTTGCCCACGAACCCGCCACGGTCCCCCGTTGAAATCCCTAAGAACTTTTTGGGGGGGGCAGTATACCTGAGGGTGGGGAGTTTGTGGGTGGGAACCCTGCACGGCCGCGGTCATCAGCGGCCTCTGAACTGTCCAAACCACCTGACCCGCCGTGGTCGCCAGAGACTCTTGACCTGCCGTGGCTGCCCAAGCCGCCTGACCTGCCGTGGTTACCCAAGCCGCCTGACCCGCCGTGGCCGCCCGTGGCACCTGACCCTCCGTGGCTGCCCGAGTGCCTGACCTGCATTGGGGACCCTGTTCTTGTCTGCATGGGTCCCCAATGCACCCACCCCCCCTCCCTATTCGTGCCATTTACGCCGCGAGGACGCGCCTTCCGGGAGGGGGGCGTTATGTCACGATCACCATCCGTTCCTGCTCACTCCGGACTCCATTTCCCATAATCCTCCCTTGCCTATCACATGCACTCACTCCACCAATCACCTGTTGCCACATCCACCCTAGCACACCACACTGATTACCACACCCAGCTGCAGCTCATTATCAGGACTATAAAGGACTCACACTCACACCACCAGTTTGCGAAGTCTTGATTACCATTGTGTCATTTCTGAGCGTTTCTATCCTGTCTGCCTGCTTGTTATCGTTCCTGCCTGTTTCTTGTTTTTGACCCGTTGCTGCCTGTCCTGATCTTTGCCTGTCCCTTGACTACGACTCTGCCTGTTCCTCACTGTTCCTGTTTGTTCCTGTTTTGATCCTGCCTGTACGACCACTCTCACCTGTAAATAAATGCTGCACTTGGATCTCCCGCCTGAGTCTCCATTCGTTACAGGTCTTATCTAGCAAAACATTTTCTAAAAAAAAAAAAATACAACTGTATATACTTGATAAACACAAATGATCACCTTCCCTATTCAACTTGCGTAACGAGTGCCAGTTCCGTTTTTTCCAAAAGTTGACATACAGCATACATAGGACATACAGCGTAAGCTTTTTGAAGAATACAGAAAGCGGAAGCACGTGCAAGGCGATCAATTGTGTTTATCAAGCATATACATTTGTATTTTTTTTAGAAATGGCCGATCGTTTCGCTAGATAAGACCCTTATTCCTCGTCTGGTATCGTTTAAAGCTTTTTGAAGCTGCACTGAAGCTGACATTTTGACCTTCAACCTTTTGGAGGCCATTAAAGTCCACAATAAGGAGAAAAATCCTGGAATGTTTTCATCAAAACCTTAATTTTTTTTGACTGAAGAAAGAAAGAGATGAACATCTTAGATGACATGGGGGTGAGTAAATTATCAGGAAATTTTATTTGAAAGTGAACTAACCCTTTAAACTACACCACAGCACATACCATCTCACGCACCGGATGCTCAAGGCAGTTGGACATAGTGGTGTATTAGAGGTAAAAATGATATAAATACTGTTTCGTTTCTCACACAAACTGATCATTTCGTGTCTTAGGACATCAATGTGTTGTCACGAGCCGCAGGGTTTAATTTGGATTTGTCTAAGCATGTTTTTTTGACTCAAAGATTTTGTTGCCATGCATTATAAGACTGACAGACGGCAGCGGTTGCAGTTAAAAATCATCATTTGTATTCTACTGAAGAAACAAAGTCACCTACATCTTGGATGCCCTGGGGGTAAGCAGATAAACATCAAATTTACATTTTTGGGTGAACCCAACTCTGCGTATGTGAAGGGAAAACTTCAATGTATTTTGATTTTGAAGGACAGTGCTAATTTAATTTATACATTGCAAGTATTGGTTGCAAAATTGCCATAAATGTGGCCTGACATTAAAGGAGAACATTTGTTCTGTTTTGTGCATGACTTACTTTGACTAGTATTGATTGTGTGTTGGATATAGGTTTCAGTTGTCAACACAGAATTATTTAACTTGCATGATCTTGTTTCTTTCATTGTTAGGATATCACTGACGAGGACTCATTCCAGCAAATTCCAGTAGGAATCCTCTGCGTTGATGCAGAAACTCCACAACTGAACCCTTCCCAAGTGGCCATCATCTTGGAAGGGAATTCCGTTATGGAACCAGACAACCTGCCTCAGGCCTTCTGTCTAACTTTTGGACTTATTTATGGCCTTCACTTGGACTATCCTAAGTGCATGAGAAACCCTTTTAATTTTATCCAGTAGGTGTTCCTTAATATTGGAAAGGTGGAGCTGGCACCAAAAATTCAATCCTTAAAAAATCAGCTCACAATTATGTAAAATGGTGTCGTCCACAAGTCATCTGATTTTTTTTTTTTTTTTTTTTTTTTCTGTGTTCCATGGAAAAAAAACCCTCAAGTCAGATTTTGTTATAAGTGCTTTTAATTTTAATAAGTGCAAAAAAGCTTTTGATTAAGACTTGGTATTCTGTTTGAGTAGATGCACTTTTAGAGAGGAAAAAGGTGGAACCTTTTAAACTTAAGGGCAAACTTGTTTAAAACTTGTCTAAATTGTACTGTTGCATTTTAAAAAGTTTTAAATAAAAAAAGAAAAGAAATCTTTTGTTTCATTGCTTTTGTATATAATTTAATGCAATTAAAAAGGCAAGTGGAGTAAGTGAACAGAGGTATTACGTAAACTTAAAGTATTTAGTCTATTCAACTTAAAATCATTATTAGAACGGCTAATATCTTTTAAGTACATTTCACTCAAGTTTATCAAGTAAACATTACTTAAATTTTTTAGGGCAACCAGTTTCCTCAAATTTTTTAAGTAAACTCAACTTATTCAGGTTTAGAGTGTAATGACACTTTTGCCATTAATATGTTTATGAACAACCGAAAAAAGCACAAATGTCAGGGCATGTCAAAACTTCTCCAGGACCCCAAATCAGCCTCAGACTCCAGAGGGTTAAGAGAGACTAAATCCAATCATCCCTATCAATTTTCATAATAGTTATCATGCATGTACAAAATGTGACGTCACCAATGCAGCAAGCTAGCTTCGTCAGAAGATGGAGAAGCCCACATCATATATCGGCTGGAAATACAGCCATTGTTTTAATTTTGTAGGGAGAAAGGATGACACCATCAATGTCTCATGTTAATTGTGTAGTGGTACTAAAACTTTGTTTACTGTGATAAACTCAACCTCAAATCTCCAGAAACACCTTCTACGCAAAAGGCTAAAAAAATAAGTATAACCCTCTGGGGTCTGAGGGTTTTTGGGGCCCTGGAGAAGTTTTGACATGCCCTGACATTTCTGTTTTTTTCAGTTGCTTATAAACATATTAATGGCAAAAGCGTCATTGCACTGTATTCAGCAAAATCTAGGCTACCATAATATGTGAGCAACATGTATGTAGATGTTTGAATTTTTGTGAAAATAACATTTATGCGTGGTTATTGAAAAAAAGTCATTGAAATTAAGGCCACAAAACACATTGAATATGTCTCCACAAGACTTCTGTGTACTGAATGGTAAAGCCTAGAATTTTTGCTTCAAAATGATGTTAAAATCATCCTGCCTAGTCATTCATATAAAACAATATATTGATTTACATTTTGAAAGACACTTTTTGTTTAGAAAGACAGGGCCTCTTTTTCATTCTGCCAATATGTTTGGTTGGTTCTACCTGCTTGAGCCCTGTTGTAGGTTTTACTATGTTGGTACTTTATTAAATAACAGAAGCTGTTTAAAAAATCAGTTTGAGCCAGTTGTACTCTTCATGTATCTGCAACTGTCATGGATTCACAGGCAGGAAAAATTATGCAATTACCAATTTTTTGAGGTGTTAAGGAAAAAAAATATAGTAGTGTACCTAATTACTGTTCGCCGGTAGTGTTATGCTGCATTTATGTCACCTCGTATTTACCGGAATCTTGAGATAACAACACGTGACATTATATTCGGAGCTGTTCACGTCCTTTTGGTCCTTGGACTGGGAATTATGCGTTTCCATGGACCACTATCAACGCCTAAATGAATCTACAGCAGTCAGGTGGTACAGTCGCCACGTGGTACATGTGGAAGCTTTCAGAAAACTCCCAGCTTACAAGCTGTAATTACGAGCTCTACAAGGACGTGAACGCTTTTTAAAAGCTAGAATTTCGTAACTACAGGAATTACGAGGCCACGTGAACACACCTTTACAGACCCGCCAGGCTCATCCATCAGCCAATCACAGCGCACTCCCTCACCAGATTTCTAACCACACACACCTGATCCCATCATCACGCAATCACACTGGATACTTAAGCACAGCACTCACCTCAATTCACTGTCTGATCTCGTTTGATACAAGGACTTCTACTCCAATGCTCCAGCATATTGAGAATACTTACTCCACTCCAGCGTTCTTCCAAGTCTTTGTGCCAAGTGTCTAGTGTGTGTGCGGAGTGTGTGTGTTACTCACCTGTCAATTCTCAAGATGTTTGTTAATAAACTCATTCACCTTTGCAAACCTGTTGTCTCCTGCTCTTCTGTCTGTGACAGGTAGCAATAAGTAAAGTAATAATATTACATTTTTTGAATAACTAGACCAACACTGTCTGGCAGTTCTAGATGTCTGAAAAGGACAATAATCTTGCAAGGTCTTTGTTAGTAAATGACAGGACGTATATAATAAAAATAGTTAATAAAACGGCACTAAGCCGCAAAAGAGATACTGTTCCCCAAAGCAGCTTTCTGTGCGTGCTCTGGGACAAAGTGGAACACGGACAAGGAAAGTGAACTTTGAGTTCCTAAATGATTTAATACACACAAAAATGTCAAAATGCCCGGCTTGATGAGTTAGCAAACAGTTGGGAAATAAGTCGCAGGTGTAACAGTATATTGGATCTGTGCATCCAGTCTTAACATGAACATAATTCTTGCTGCCGTCTGTTTCAATAATATTAATCAAGAGAAGACAAAGAGGAAATCACTCATTGCTCTTTAGCAGATTTATTAGGATTAATTAATTGTTTAGAATTTTTTGTTCTGGTGATCAATATTAGTGATCATATCGGCCAATACTGCTTCCAGTGATCAGTAATCAGTGATTGGACTCAAAAATCCTGATCAGAGCACCTTACATTAGAACAGATTGGCCAGCAGCTTGGCTGCTCAAAGAGGAAAAACATAATTTCTTCCTAGATACAGGGATGTCACTGTGTGGGTCAAACTCTGAGTGGATGAAGCATATGCCATGGGAGGGAGTAATTCTTGATTTTTTTCACCTCAGGAAAATTGATCTCAGATGTTTTTTAAGACTCTCATATATCAAGATGGAGCTGTACATAATCATTCTCACCCTTACCATTGTTCTCTCAACTGATCCTGAATGTAAGTAAAGTTTTCAATTGCTTAGGTACTATTTTTGTAAATAGTAAAATGGCAAAACTCCTAACTGATCACAACCATTAGTCATTTGTTTAAAACATAATGTACTTTCATTAGGGTTTTAAATGTTTACTTTACATAACCATTGTTAGAAAACATGATTTTTGTGTAATATAATCAGAAGATTTGGTTTATATTGTTTTTTTAAAAATCTTTTTATATATATTTTTAATCATTTTGGTATTATCCACAAACAAGTGGTAATTCAAACCATGTAATGAGAACATATCACTTAATAAGAAAATGAAAACAAAATGCTCATTCTTCAATTTAGTAATTACAACAATCAGAAAAGTTATCTTTGTGGGTAAATGTGTTGGCCTTGCTTTGTGGTGGCTTCGAATTCCAACGGGAATCAGAAATACATGTTAAGATGTAGAGTAATTGAGAACATACCATGTTCAACTGAGAATTTAACCAATAGTTGTGAACAAAAAGAGTTGTGAAACATGACCACTTATACTATCGGCTACTTATAAGAACAACAACAACAAAAACCCTTTGCAATACTTAATTCATATATTAATATCAATCTTTTTTATTGAACACAATGTACATTCATTAAGTCAAGCTTTAGATTTCCCATAGGTGTTCCACATACTTTAAAATTTTAATCCCATCTAAATCTGCCAAAAACATGGTCTTCATATCTTACACACAAAGAAACAAGCAAAAAATAATAAAATAAAATAAATAAATAAATAAACAGAAAAACACATTGTCCAATTTACTCAAATTATCATTTAATTTGCTATCTCCACAACAAAATTTTGTTTTCATTTCAGTCGGTCACATTCGACATATTAGGATATCACCTGAGAGCCCTGTCACCTTCAAGTTTAAACTAAATGAGCCAATGGAGATTGGCATGTAGGATTTACATCTTGTGCTCTGCCCCGCAGCGCAGGTATAAATAGGTAGTGGATGCAATGCACATTTGTCTTTTGCTTTGAAACTGAGCTGTATGTTCCTGTCTACTGAAAGTAGACACATCTTTGGGAAGAAGCCTCTCTGTGTTCGGTGTAGGTCTGACGGCATTTCAGCGAGGTCATGGCCATGTCCCCTGTGTGCTTCAGCACTGACAGAGCTAATTTCCTGAAAGAGCAACAAGGATGTGACACTGTGTCTTTTTAAAGATGTTATTCCACCCGTGCATTTCTGGATGTGGTTAAATGGGGGGGAATCCAGTGGTTGCGCCACCCCCATCACACTTTAAAATTTTAATCCCATCTAAATCTGCCAAAAACATGGCACACAAAATATTCTTGAATTGCTAACTTGATATCTCAATCTGTTTATTATTAAAATAAAATACAGTCTATTAATATAATAAATTAGGGTCAAAGGCACATTTTGAGTACATAGTCATTCCTAGAAACAAAGACGGTTCAAAAATATATGTGAAAATCACATACCTGCCATTTCCAAAGTGTTTGGTTTTCTGTGCACTGGAGAAACACGACTTTCCTGATTCCAGTCAGTGTGTTCACCTTCAAAATATTCATGAAGATCATGAAGCCCAGTTGCAGTTTAATTCATTTGGTTTGTCATTTTTTATTATTTTATCTTTTTATTTCATGTGGATTGTTTTCCCCTAAATATATGTATAAGTTCATTTTGATTGAAAAAGAAAAAATGTTCATTTGTTATAAGTACTTAGTGGTTGTTGCGCAACGGGATTGGTTGAACGCACAGGTGGGCGGAGACAGAGAGACGACAGGGAAGAAGAGGTTATGGCTGTATGATCGAGCATCTAAGTTTAACTAAAGTATTAAAAATACCATTCTACGGCAGTTGTCCAAAAGAGAACTGTGTTAAGTTTGGTGTAATGTTGTTTGAGGGATAGAAATTTCCCTTCGGATCGTCGGATAACACAGCTGTGTGGCTGATTCTAAAGAAACAGCGCTCATCAGCACGTGAGAGACTCGCGATGGTGGAAAACCATCGTGTATCGCCTCTTTTACTAACTGAATTCACTGGAGACTTCCCAGATAGTGCCCTGAGATACCAGGACTTCTCAGTGGTTCCTCTGGCTTCGATGGACAGGTTCCTCGATCAGCATTCCCTTCTTTCCGGACTGTAATTCCCTCATGGAGAAAGTGCGTCACACGAGAGCGGTCGCGGAATCGTGCTGGTAAGACCGCTGTTGTTTTATTTGCTCATTGAGCGAAGCGGTAAGTTGTTTTGTGCCTCAACGAACCCCAGCAACGTATCAGGCCTGCAACGGGGTACATAATTTGTTTAGTCATGGCACTCCTCAGGGCCATCATGGCCTCAAAGGATATGTCGAAGTGCTGCAGTATGACATCCCCTATGACAAAACAGATGAGGCCTATAGGGCCAATCAGGTTTAGGATAAATTCATGTGTAGCCTATGATTTGCCTTTCTTATTCCTACCCGCAGAAGTATCAGTTAGCTGTTTGTCCTGGAGAAACCTCTGAACCAGCCCTTTCATGGGCTTCCTGCATCTTTCTGGGTCTCTGTACATTACTGATGGATCCAGGCACACCATCTGCCTAACAGTCAGGTACTTGAGGGGGCTCTTGTCCTGCACTTTCCTAATGATGCTACACAGTCCCTGCATGCACTCTCTCCTGAATTCTAGCACCCTGAGCTCTGCACCTTTGATGCTCTAGAGAGAGGAAGCCATGTCTTCAATGACCTGGTTCAGCCTAACCATTTGTAAAATGACTTTTTTTAAACCATCACACTACCTTAAGGACTGACTCTGCACCTAGACCAATGCTGATGTCTTGTGGGCTGAGCCAGATGGTCTTGTCTGTGACATCCAAATTGGTCAGCTGCAGGGCAGTGATATCATGGAGGACTTCTCTCTTTATGAAGCATCTGAGTAGACTCTGTCAAAAGACAAACACAAAAATGTCCGGTGCGGCACATTAATCACCGACATCAAATTGTCTGATTTTGATGCACAATGTATCCACTATTTTTTACACATACTAACCACAAACTCCACATTGTCAAAACAAGTGGGGGCCTCAACACTTCCTTGCTATTCCAACTCGCTACAAAGGTGTGGCCGAGACTGGGCGTATTTTATACTCCACAGCAGCAGTATAGCTGATGTCAGCCATACTGGCTGAGCCAGTAGTGATGCCCGATTCAAATTCAAGTACAGTGTAAAGTTTTAACTTGAAGAGGGCACCACACTAATGGTTTTTGGTAGAAAATTTACTAAAATGTATTAAAATACCAAAAATAATTACCAGACATGTAGACATCACTATAAGACACTTATTTATACAGTTTATCAGCAAAGAAAAATGATTTGGGGGTGAGTTGCACTTTAAGTAAATTATTACCATCATCAGCTCAGTCAGGTGCTCCGGAAGGAATGGAAGCACAGGCCTATCTGTCTGATATTTTTTCAGGAAGGGAGTGAAGGTCCTGGCGAGTGCCGTGTAGAACTGCAATTTGGCCAAGATGAGTGGATCCTTCGTGGCTGCTGCAACTGTGTCATAAGATGCTGACAGAGAGAGGCAGACAGAGAGGCAGGGCATTTCAACTTAGCCATATATTACAAAAACTATGACAAGGCCACACCAGCACCAGGGTTAGGACACAGTCACAGACCTATTCACTTTATTTTAGAATGGCCTACCTGTTCCAGGGTTCGAGAGTTTCTTTGATTTCACGGCTTCCATGTACAAAAGCAGTGATGGCCAGACTTCCAGGGCTCTCTCCACAACCGGAAGGTTTTCCACCCAACGATGGGCACAGAAAGAAAGGGGGGACACAGTAGACTTGGTTACTGTGATGTAATCCTCTCTCCTGGCAGGCACATTGAGGAACAATGTGTGCATTGCTTTTAGCAACTTGTCCAGCTGCCATGCAGTGAACCCACACTTGAATGCGTTTTGTAGCGTGTGTAGGCCACAGCTCCCCACACAAATGAGCTGAGCACCTGAAGATTTCATTGCAAAACTTAATATTAGAAACCAAATTCATATTTTGTATCACATGGAGTTTGTTTTGTACTGCATATGTTGCACCCATGCATCAATTTTGCTCTGTAGCACTATGAGATTGTTTGTTCAATGTAAAGTGCACTACAAATAAAATGCATTATTATAATTATTAATAGATCACATTCACACTCACCCACAAACAGTAATAGCATTCTAAACTGCTCACCTCCATACTGCTCAGCGTGATCTTTCTGGAAAAGGTTGAAGAGTTTCCAATTCACACTGGGCCCATCCATTGAGATGGACACCAAGTCCCTGAGGTTCAGTCTGTCCATACATTCCTGAAAAAAAAGGGTTGCATTTGATTACTCAAATAAGAGGACTGGATGAGCACATATTGTTAAGGGAAATAACTAATTGCAGTTACAGAAGAGTATATGCACACAAGTTGAGTCTTATCAATATAAATTGATGAGCTTTTAAAGTAAAAAATGATTATCCTTACTTTGAGATGCAACAGCAGGTCTTGTGCAGTGGAATGTCCCATAAACTGAGAGCCCAGATATCTGGACTGAACCTGTCCCTCGTTCCAGAAGCGGACATGCACATCCAGCTGTTTGGTTTTCGTTGTCTCATTGAGACTCTCATCAAACATCAGAACGAACGGCGATTTGCTGACCTAAGCCATGCCGTGCCCCCTCAGGTTTGAGAGCTCTCTACCAGAAGTGTTGCTTCCTCCAGGGCACTGGCACCTGGCTGACAGAAATATGTAGAGCTGCTGGCTGGGCGACACCCAACACGTTTGTTAGGTGCTATAGCCTTTGTGTAGAGCCAGTTTCCTTTTGTGCTAGCTTCAAGTAGCAAGTTACACCAGAGACCCGGCTTGGTGTCTTGCTTGCTGCATCATATGTGTAATCTCCACATGATATCTTCCTTCGACAGCATGTGGCCTCTGTAGCGTTCCTTTTCCACTAGAAAGGGCACACTTTCCCAGTGTAATCCAATAGTCTCGCTGAGTGGGTCATGTGGGACAGTAGTGATCGACCTTCTCTTTATAATGTCTCTGTCCTATCTTCTGCCCCAGGAGGTACGGGGGGATTAGGAGGCTTACACAGGGCGCTGGAAGGGGCAGCAATAGTGGCGCTTTGTTAGGGATCCCAATTCGTCTGTACGTTCAGCCCCTTTTTGGCACCCTAGGCGAGATCCCTAGTGAAGACCGACTCAGGTAAAGACCAGCAACTCTACTTGCGCGACTCCACTGAGCAACGACACCGGTAGGCACTTAAGTTTCTTCATTTCCTTCACACTTTTCCTTATCCTCAGCATGTGCTTTCAACACATTCCTGCTCTCGGCAATGCTCCACTAACCCATGTAAAAGGCAGCGCAATGTTTCTAACCTGCGCCCTATTTACTCGTCTTCTAATACTAACACTCCTCTCTCTGTCTCTGTGGGTCTATGGAATTGTCAGCCAGCAGTTAACAAAGCTGACTTCATTCCAGCCTTTGGTACTAATTCTTCTCTTAATATCTTGGGCTTGACTGAGACCTGGATTCATCCAGAAGACTCAGCAACCCCTGCTGCTCTCTCTAACAACTTCACTTTCTCTCATACCCCTCGCCAGTCTGGGAGGGGTGGGGGCACAGGTCTTCTCATTTCTGACAATTGGAAATATTCGGCTCATTCCTCTCTTTGCAATAACAATTTGTTTGAATTTCATGCAATTACAATCTCAGTTCCTGTCAAAATTCATATTGTAGTAATTTATCGCCTCCCAGGCCAACTGGGTACCTTTGTAGAGGAACTGGACATGCTGCTGTCCTCATTCCCAGAGGATGGCAGCTCACTTGTAGTTTTTGGCGATTTCAACATTCATCTAGAGAAGCCTTATGCTTCAGAATTCCTCTCTCTTGTAGCCTCATTCGATCTCAGTCGGCTCATCACAAGTATACACAAATCTGGCAACCAGCTTGACCTCATTTACACACGCAACTGCATCACTGACAACATTCTGGTAAAACCTCTGCACTTCTCTGATCTTTTCTTCATTACTTTTAATCTACAACTCCCCATTTGTCCACCACCAACCCCTCTACCAGTTACCTTCAGACGAAACCTGCGCTCTTTCTTCTTCTCATCTTTCTTCTGCTGTTTCATCCTCCCTTCCCTCACCCTCACATTTCTCATTTCTGGATGTGAATACAGCAACAGACACATTATGTTCCACCTTAACATCATCTCTAGATAGTATCTGTCCTCTGTCATCCAGGCCTGCATGTGCCACTCCCTCTAATCCCTGGTTATCTGATGTTCTTTGTGAACATCGGACCAAACTCAGGGCTGCAGAGAGGAAGTGGCACAAATCAAAAGACCAATCTGACCTAAGTAGCTATCAATCTCTGCTCTCATCCTTTTCTGCTGAAATTCATGCTGCTAAATCTTCCTATTTCCACAACAAAATCATCAGCGCTTCTAACACACGCACACTTTTTTAAAAACATTCAATTCTCTCCTTTGTCCCCCTCCACCACCACCCACCTCATCCCTAACTGCTGATAATTTTGCTAATTTTTTCACTGACAAAACATCTACCATCAGCAGTCAGTTCTCCGCTCCACACACACAGGAACTCAGACCAACCACTCACACAGCCACACATCCCCCCTCACTGAGACAGAAGTATCCAAACTTCTCCTCTCCAGCCATCCCACCACCTGCCCTCTAGATCCCATCCCCTCACACCTTCTACAAGCCATCGCTCCTACACTTTTACCAGCACTTACACACATTATCAACACATCTCTCCTCACTGGCACTTTCCCTAACACATTCAAGCAGGCTCGGGTAACCCCACTGCTTAAAAAACCCACATTAAACACGTCTCTTGTAGACAGCTACAGACCTGTTCTCTCCTACCATTCATAGCAAAACACTTGAACGAGTTGTTTTCAACCAGGTGTCATCTTTCCTCTCGCAGAGCAACCAATTGGATGTCAATCAATCTGGTTTCAAGAGTGGTCACTCGACCAAGACTGCACTGCTTTCGGTCACTGAATCCTTGCGGATTGCAAAGGCTGATTCCAAATCATCAGTTCTCATTCTGCTCGATCTATCTGCTGCCTTTGACACGGTGAATCATCAGATCCTTCTGTCCACCCTGTCATCACTGGGCATCACAGGTACTCCACTTCTCTGGTTTGAGTCCTATCTCTCAGGAAGGTCTTTCAGGGTTGCCTGGAGAGGGGAGGTATCCAAAGCTCATCAACTGACCACAGGGGTTCCTCAGGGTTCAGTTCTTGGACCCCTCCTCTTCTCCATTTACACTACATCTCTTGGTCTCATCTTACAGGCACATGGTTTATCCTACCATTGCTATGCTGATGACACACAACTCTTCCTTTCATTCCAACCAGATGATCCCACAGTAGCTGCACGAATCTCAAGCTGTCTGGCGGACATCTCGGCATGGATGAAAGAACATCATCTACAGCTCAACCTGGCTAAGACTGAGCTTCTCGTCTTCCCTGCCAATCCGACTCTAAATCATGACTTCAGCATCCAGCTAGGTACATCCTCAATTACCCCATCAAATTCGGCCAGAAATCTTGGAGTAATCCTTGATGACCAACTGACCTTCAAGGACCACATTGCTAAGACAGCTCGGTCATGCAGATTTGCACTTTACAATATCAGGAAAATCAGGCCCTTCCTAACAGAGCATGCAACTCAACTTCTGGTCCAGGCCCTGGTCATTTCTAGGCTTGATTACTGCAATGTTCTTCTGGCTGGACTGCCATCATGCACAATCAAGCCTCTACAAATGATTCAGAATGCTGCAGCACGTCTCGTCTTTAACGAGCCCAAAAGAGCCCGCGTCATGCCTCTCTTCATCTCTCTGCACTGACTACCACTTGCTGCTCGCATCGAATTCAAGGCGTTGACGCTTGCTTACAGATCTACCACAGCCTCAGCACCCTCCTACTTCCACTCACTCTTACGAGTCTACACTCCTACCAGAAGCCTGTGCTCATTAAAGGAGCGAAGGCTTGTGGTACCATCACAGAGAGGCACGAAATCACTCTCCAGAACATTCTCGTTCACTGTTCCTTGCTGGTGGAACGATCTTCCTGCCTCCATCCAGAATGCAGAGTCCTTGGCAATATTCAAAAGACAGCTGAAAACTCATCTCTTTCGTGAGCACTTAACCTCATCTTAAAAAAAACAAAAAAAAAACCTTCTTATTCCTATCCTTTCACTTCCTCTAATCCTTCTCTATTGTAGTTTATGATACTCTGAGCACTGCCTAAACTTGTATTGTGAGCACTTCTTGTGTCTATTTGCCTCGTCATGACGACTCGCTTGTTGTATTCCTCACTTGTAAGTCGCTTTGGATAAAAGCGTCTGCCAAATGAATAAATGAAGCGTCAGCATTAGTTCAGGCAGGCCTCGTAGTCAAGCTCCGCTATCAGCTGATTCTCAAATTCCAACCCCACCCATATCAGCTGATCCAATTTCTATGGACTCCATTGGCAACTCTAAAATAAGGCGCATTACTTAAACGCAGCTTCCGTCTCTGTGCCTGCTGGCTGCTTCCACTGCACGCTGCTTGCAACCCACCTCCTCCCCAGCCCCTCTTTAATCTTGTGTATAACTTAATCAGTGTCATTCTGTTGTCATTGATGCATGCTCTGTTCTCAATAGGGGGATTTTCTGCTGCTCTCCCAGTTTAAAAAAATGGGAGGTTGTCCCCAGAAGCTGCTGCTGTTCCCGGTCTTGGCTTTCATGGAGCTCATGAAAGGACGGGGAATTTAGAACAGAGCCATACCGCCAAATTGTAACTTTAGCAAATATGCAAATAAAAAATTGACTAAAATTTGTCTCTTGTAATTTTTGACTTAAGTGGTCCTGACTGAAATGTAAATGTAAGTAACTGGTAAACAACTACAAGGACTTAAAACAAATTGACCTTGGCATATTTGAGTATATGTTTACTATTTTCAATAGCTTTAAAAGTGAACACACCTAGAATTAATTGCTGCAAAAGCGTCAATAATGTCATCATAGGACATCTGCCTGGAAACATCCCTGTTAATGCTCATACCATCAGACATGGCATTGCCACATACCATTTTAAACCCTTTTGAAACTATTCTATAGGTAAAGCTGTAAACAAGAAGTAAACACTTACAGTTAGGACTGGGGCTTGTCTCTGATGCTTCTCTTCCTACAGTAGCATGTGCCTTGTGATTCTCTAAAAATATGTTGAGTGCACCTATCATGTACCATTAATATAAAACTCTCTAGCATAAACAAACAGATTCTAATAATCTACACGCCCAAATCACAATGCCTGTCTGTCTGTGACTTCAACTGCACTATTACTGCATAGTAGTTTATGGTTCCCAAAACGTTCCCAGAACAAAGATTCTAACGTTCCTTGTTTGTTAGCCAGGAATGTTTTCTTTATGTAAATAGAATGTTCCCTTTAGGTTATAAAAAAATGAACCAATAGAGAACGTTCCCAGAATGTTCTTATTTGGTTCCCCCCAAAAAATAACCAAACGGGAACCATAGTGAAACGTTAGGGGAACGTTCTGTGTTTACTGGGATTCTGCTGCGTGACTTATCCATCCTGTGCTGATATGCAGTATCATGTTTTTCTCGTGATGATGGAGCGACTAATTTGTAGTAGAACAGAACAATTAACCAATTAGTAACATACCTGTATATTTTGCTTTCTTTTTCTCATCCTCATTTTTATTTTTATGATACTGAGCCCCTATGGCTTTGACCTTTTCATGATGATGAAACTAAAAAATTTAATCCAGGTAAGCACGAATGACGACATTCCTTGTCGCCTTCTACATCTCATTTCTCTATTGTCTTCCTAGCAGCAGTGGCCACTATCATCAGGAGACTTGTCACTCAGATAATATGCAAGTAATCATAATGCCTCAAAATGGCAAATGTATGAAATAATAATAATAGTAATACAATTTGTTGTTATTTTTATTATATTAGTGTTTATATATATAAATCTCATGGTGGGGCAGGGGCTCTCAGTATTTTATCTGGTCGGTACTGAAAAGTCTTTTATTAATTTTGCGCAAAATGCGATATCCACCATGTTATTCTGTCATGTTTTCTCCCTTTCTTTCAAAACGCGACCAACACCAATCTCCCTTCTATGCAGAATGCGATATATCTGCTCAACCAATCACAGCGCACCATTCCACACACTGTAAACAGTAATGGCGGTGCTCTGAATACACCCGGCATCCTAGTTTTCCTTATCTGCTTTGTGATCAACAAAAACAAAAAAAAATGAATAATTTTGATGGCATTGATTAACCTGTGATGGGGAAAAAAATGTAAGCCATCGAAATGTAATTATTTATGTAAGGAGATTAAGAAGATGAGGCCTTCGAGTCGGGAGGAGGAAAAATGCCGGCTATTGCTTGTTCCATGACAGCACCAAACTTCTGTCATGTTCCCCAAAACTGAATCATGAACAGTTTTTAAAAGCTATTTTTAATACCAATTTACTCTGCAAATGTGTTTATTTTAACAGGTTTTTTTTTTTTTTTTGCGGTGGCACCAGATACTCTTTAATCGGTAATGACAAACGGAGACATAATTCATTTATAACATTAACAAGATGACCCGTTGAATTCATTTTGGGAGCGATGGCTGAATGTATTTTTAGTCAAATGCCTGTATATAAGATTAATATTGGCAAAGTTCAGAGGCTGTCATATGTGAATCTATGGAGCCCCTAAAGGGACGTGGTGGTGGAAAAAAAATTTGGGATGGGAGGATTTTTTTTTTTTTTTTTCAAATCTTTTGCGTTCCCTCACAAAACTTTTGCGTTCCCCCGAGAAACTTTGCATTCCCTCACAAAGATATTTGCGTTCCCTTGCAAAGTTATAATCATTCCCTTGCTGTGAGCTTGGACAAACACTTCCTCTTTAATGTCCCAGTAGTAGTAGTGTTTCAGTTAGTAACATACATTAATAATGCACACAAATAATACGCAGCTCTTAAGAGTTTGAACTTGTTGGACTCAAATATAAAGAAATGCAGTCAGTGCTTATGTCAAGCAGTTCAGTAAAGTTGGCAATATATTCAAAGATTCGAGCTTCCCGGATTAATAACTCGTGAGCTAAACGTTGTTAAAACACAAATGCAGCTACTTCCAATCATAGTAACCTAGACAACAAGCTACAACAACCCAATTTTCATCAAATATGCTTTATAATAAATTGGTCTCTATGAGCAGGCGGCGGAGATACACGTCTGAAGGGACCATCTGAAAAGTGCAAAACCCAAAACCCTTGTGCTCATTTCATATTATGAAAAATAATCAATAACTTCACTGTAACACACTGTACTGTCACCAAATTCAGTTCATACATTACTGCTCTTTGCGTGGGAACGCAAAAGATTTGAAAAAAAATTTCCACCCATCCCAAATTTTTTTTCCACCAGCACTTAAAATTTCCTTCCCTCCTAATTTTTTTCCACCACCACATCCCTTTAGGGGCTCCATATGAATCAACTTTGTTGTGTATTTTCAGTATGAAAAATAACATTTATATATATATGGATTAGTAATCTGTTTTTATAACCACCCTTTTGAAAATCAAAATCTAAATTTGAATTTTTAATGTTTTTATAACCAAAAGATGCTATGTGAAAGTTTGAAACAGAAAATAGTGGTTTTCATCTTGCCGCATTCTTGGTAAAGAAATGGATTCATAGCATTTTGGAACCAAACTCTTCATATGTAACCCTCGTCAACCCGGCTTGGCTCCTCAGCGAAAACCTGAATGTGCATTGCATCCGCTTCCGTATTTATACCTACGTGGTGGGTGGAGCGGAAGATTCAAATTTCACATGCCAGTGTTCATTGGCTCATTTTAGTTTACACTCGAAGGTGATTGGGCTCTCAGTGAGATCTCAATTTGTTGGTATGTTCTGACGTGATGTCTCTGTTCCCTCCTTCAGGGAACAAGGGTTACATACGTAACCGAGATGTTCTCAGTACCAGTTCTGAAACCTTATCAAAAACTAATACTAGGCTATGGATAAATGTTCTCATATACAGTGTTGACAACTTAGTGACTTTGTCTAGATTTAGCGACTTTTCAGCCCCTTTAGCGACTAGTTTTCCATCACACTTCTCTCAGCATCTACTCTGTTCAGTAAGTGGCAGAGAGGAGCAGCAGCACAAGTGCACGGTATCTTTTGGGCAGGCTTTAGCTACTTTCCTTTGAAAATAGTTGGCAACATTGCTCATATATACTGTGATATTGTCACACATGATCATGGTTCTCAGCTATTCAATTAAATCAAAGATATCCAACCCTCCTCCTGGAGAGATACATACTGCAGATTTCAGCTCCAACCCCAGTCAAACACACCTGAACCAGCTAATGAAGGTGTTCAGAGTTGCTTCATAATGACAGACAGGTGTGTTGGAGCAGGGTTGGAACTGAAGTCTGCAGGACGGTAGCTCTCCACGAGCAGGGTTGGATACCCCTGAATTAAATGATCAACCTCAAAAATTAACTTGATTTTGTGTTTTATTACTCTCCATCTATTTCAGTTGAACATGAAGCGTTCCAGTTTACACTGTGCTCTGATACAAAAGGATGGTTTTACCTTGGATATGATGAAGAGGAGGTGTGGCATGTCGACTTTGATCATAAGAAAGAAGTATTGACAACCCCTGTTTTTACAGGACCTATGACATTTGATGGATTTTATGAACGTAGTTTTGAACGTTTGGCAATATGCCGAAATAACTTACTCAGCTACATTAAAGGTTTGGAGAGCCCAGCAATAGAAATGGGTAAGACATTAAGATATGCTATGAACTTTTACATTTTTTAACGAATATCAATACTATGATGTGGGTAACACTTTAGGTCTTAAAGGGTTAACAAAAGAAACAAGGGGAGCGCCAGCGCTCCCATTTGCGTGTCTCTGTTAAGAGCCAGTTTAAACTGAACCCATATAGGTAGCACAATAATTATTTTGCATACAAAATCAGAGACTTTACATGTTCAGATCATGCCTCCAACATGCTCCTGTTGTGTTTTATATATATCATATGTGTTTACAACAAAAAAAAGCGCACAGCCGCCATCTGACACAACACATAACTTTGTGAAAAATGCACAGATCATAGAAAATGGCACACCATTATTTAAAGCAGATTCTTACAATTAAAATGAACCCAAAATCACCATAATCTATTGTGTTGATCATGATATGTTACTCACAGATTGATGTAACATACTTGGCTAAAAACATATCTCTCATCTTTCTGGGATTCATTGTGTTATCCAATCGTCTAAACATGACAATGAACTTAGCGGTAAAAGTCTATACACCTTTTTAGCCCTGCCAAAAAATCCTGAACACTGAATTGTTGAAAAACTGTTTAATGGTCTAACTCCACAATTCAGTACTACATAGTTCACACACAGTCTTTGTAATGTGTTTCAGCAATACATTTGTAACATTTATAATGTGTTTATAAACAATTCTCAGAATTGACTTTACACCGACATTAATACCTAACAAAATTAGCAGGGTTGGAGAGTGACCTATTATAGACCTTATACTGAAATACAAATTATGAATAGGAACTGTAATGTTAAAGTTGTACTGTGTTAATAGTTAGTTATGAAAAAAGGTTATTAGTAATTTATTTTGGGTTAGAAATACAATCCAATAAGCAATATATGAATTGTGATATGATGAGAGTTTCTGTAGTAGTTAATCAGTGTTAAACAAATAATCCAAAATTAATTTGATAAACTTGCTTTGAGTAACCTATTTAAAAACATTAACTTGCAATTTATATTTAACTACCATGCGTGGAATACGATTTAAAACCAACCCTCTTAATCTCGTAAATTAATAAAATGGCACTTTTTAAAGTTATTATTATTACACACTTAACCTTTAACTGCCTGCTCGACCAAATGGTTGAGCACATTTTGAGTCACTTTATTTCATTGAGAGGAGTACCTAACTTAACTCAAGCTGATTGAGCGATCTCTACCATCTGGTTGAGGTATGTATGCCAAAAAATCCATTAGATGTCAGAGTGTCAATCAACAGCACTTGTCACAACACTTCCTCTAACATGGATGTCAGAAACAAAGAAATCACATCTGCCATGTGAACTGTTCTTGGTGAAAATTTGCAAGGTAAGCAATTTTTTTTGACGTATTACACTGTAAGAGCCCTAACTTTACAAAATTATGTTACTTGGAGCCACAAAAAAAAAAAAAAAAATGCCACAAAAAAAGCCACTAAAAAAAAAAATTGCGTGATAAAAAGAAGATATAAAGTCGCAATTGCTGATAAAAGTCATCTGATATAAGTCGCAAATATAAAGTCAGAATTCTGAGATATAAAGTCGCAATTGCGTCAGATTCTGAGATGTCGCAATGCGTGATATAAAGTCAGAATTCTGAGTCGCAATTGCGAGTTAAGAGTCGCAATTGCTGAGATAAAAAAGTCGCAGAAAAGTCGAATTCTGAGATATAAAGTCGCAATTGCGTGTCAGAATTCTGAGATATAAGTCGCAAATATAAAGTCAATTCTGAGATATAAGTCGCAATTGCGAATAAAGTCAGAATTCTGAGATATAAAGTCGCAATTGCGTGATAAAAGTCAGAATTCTGAGATATAAAGTCGCAATTGAGTTATAAAAGTCAGAATTCTGAGATATAAAGTCGCAATTGCGTGATAAAAAGTCAGAATTCTGACGCAATTGATAAAAGTCAGAATTCTGACTTTTTTCTCGCAATTAACTGATGGTCAGTATCTCTGTCTGTAACAGTGCATCCAACGATAGCCGTGCTGCCGTGAATTCTGAAGCTGTTGGTGTATAAAATGTGCCACTTCAGCTTTGTCTGATTTATTGCGCCTCCGCCACAGCTGATTCTTCTTCTTATTATGATTATTATTATATTGTTATTATTGTGTAAAATTCATTAGTGTATCCATTCTGTTAAAAACAACTTTTATTGCCCAAATACCTCGACTGTAATTTGCAGAATTGCATGATTCTACCCTTGAGTTGCAAAGTTAATGAAACATGATAGGTATTGGTTGTTTAAGTATTAAGCCCACTAGATGGCAGTAAAAGCTGTTTTTCTCCTTGAAACGCTGTGTACAAGGTTACCGTGGAAACATTCTATATGCATATTCCTGCATAATGCATATGTCCGGAGACTAATCTTTATGTGTCTCCTCCAGTAAAATCAATATTTCTTTATTGGTAAATCGGCGCTAAAAATAATCCTTTATGATGTCCTCTATTTTATGTATAATAATAACAAAGCAGCAATCCTGATGGTCATGTAAATAATGTATGGTCAGTCAGTAAGAACTGTGAGAAATAACGTTTCACACAGTAGTGATAAAAAGTCAGAATTCTGAGATATAAAGTCGCAATTGCGAGATATAAAGTCAGAATTCTGACTTTTTATCACGCAATTGCGACTTTTTATCTCAGAATTCTGACTTTATATCACGCAATTGCGACTTTATATCTCAGAATTCTGACTTTTATTGCGACTGAATTTTATCACGCAATTGCGACTTTTATCTCAGAATTCTGACTTTATATCACACAATTGCGACTTGAATTCTGACTGCAATTGCGACTTTATATCTCAGAATTGACTTTTTATCACGCAATTGCGACTTTATCTCAGAATACTTTATCACACGCAATTGCGACTTTATATCTCGAATTCTGACTTTTTATCACGCAATTGCGACTTTATATCTCAGAATTCTGACTTTTTATCACGCAATTGCGACTTTTTATCTCAGAATTCTGACTTTATATCACACAATTGCGACTTTATATCTCAGAATTCTGACTATATCATGCAATTGCGACTTTATATCTCAGAATTCTGACTTTATATCACGCAATTGCGAGTTTATATCTCAGAATTCTGACTTTTTATCTCGCAATTCTGAGATAAAAAGTCGCAATTAATCTTTTTTTTTTTTAGTGGCGGAAACGGGCTTCCATACAGAATGGACTATTTGCTGAGAAATATAAACTTCTGATCATTCTTAGCTATGACTATAACAGCTATTGTTATTTCTTCATGAATATGCTGAGATAATTTCTTAAATATGTATTTTTTGCCACTTTTGCATATTTTTTGAAGTAAATATAATGAATTCATAGAATTAATGTGTGGAAATCATAATTATCAGAGGCAATTCTTAAATGACAAATGCTGGTGTACTAACATAACTAAAATAATAAGAGATTGTTATTTATTTGTTTGTTGTTGCTTTTTTTACAATTACTTGATGGATGTCATCAGTTTCTATGGTACAAGAACGTGCACTCTTCAGGCCCTTGTCCCAGAAAACCCCCAAGATTCTGATGCTGATCTCAGTGATGCTGATGACCCAATAGAGGATTCGGATTATCACCCCATCTGAGAAGAGTAATCTTCATATATCTAAAAAAAGAAAAAGAAAAATCCTGTTGCACTACCACACTTGATGGCGTGTTTCTTGAATCATAAAAGCCTAAAATGCCTTTATAATACTATATTTTGCTATTTTGTTTTTAGTTTTTGAATGCAGAAATAATGTAATGTCTTTAGTTTTGTTACTTTTAGTTATTTGTGTTATTTATTTTAGTTTATTGTTAAAAAAAAGAAAATGTAATTTTCTGTGTTAAAATGAACATCTGAAATATTTTATGGAATACTTCAATAAATAAACAAGATTCAATATATAAAACTATTTTATTGTGATTATGTTTTAAATAAATTAGTATTATAATTCACATTTTCTGATTTTCATAATGTGTGTATGGATTTCATTATTTTACCTTTAAGTGACATATCAGCCATTTGGTAGAGGCCGATATTTAAAAAATGATGGGGTGTGTTGAAAAAAACAGTGAGTGTGGTAACTAGTGACAGAAAAAAAATACGAACAAAAAAAAATTTCAAATGCCTTTTTCTTGGTGGGGCAGTTTGGATGGTGTTTCTCTGAGGCTCGTCAATTTCTTTTAAGGTATTGTTTATTCCCACTGCTTTATGCATTTAATGTTTGTCCAGCAAAGCTCTGGTTATTATTTCCTAAAGTACTTTCTAACTACTAAATTACTTTCATTTTGTTTTCGTTTGTCATGAGCTCTATATTGTAAGATGTAAATAGGAATTGAGAAATTGCAATCAGTTAATGTGAAGGGCCTGTGCTTCTGGGGATTCAATGTATGTGACTAGATGTAAGGATGTGTTTACACTTGGCATGTTTTGTTAGATTAAAATTAACGTTCCTGCTTAACAACTGCTGATATGTACAGTAGGCTATGCATACAACAAGCACAAAGCATTGTTTTGGATGTTCGGTAAGTTCTATTGCAAAATATACCTAATAAAAGCCGGCCAATCAGGTTGTGAACATGTTCCTATGCC
The DNA here is from genome assembly GCA_028476615.1 of Culter alburnus. NCBI lineage: Eukaryota > Metazoa > Chordata > Actinopteri > Cypriniformes > Xenocyprididae > Culter > Culter alburnus. The sequence goes on from JAOTNS010002991.1 coordinate 54,976, forward strand.
TTTAGGTTCAGTATGTTTAGGTTCAGTGTTATAATGCCAATGTGAACACTAATACCCCTTTTCCACCAAGGCAGTTTGAGTGCTGGTTCGGAGCCAGAGCCTAGTTTCAAATCAGTTCTTTGTCTTTCGACACACAAAGCACCAGCTCTGAACCAGGAAAAGTGGTTCGTAAGTAGCACCAAAACATTGCTGGGCTAGAAGTAAGAACCGCTTGCGTCAGGGGCTGGGTTACCGTGACCAACAAGAAACTTGAGACCGCCATTTTTGAAATAGCAGCTAATCGAGGTAATAGCAGCTCGAATGTAATCTCCATCTATATACAAATTACGGCGAGCCGTGTTTGGATGCCGATGTAGGTTCACAAAGCCATGAGCATCAACAGTAGTAAAAAAGTTAATGATTGTTGATGGAAGGCTTGTTTGAGATGCATCAGCACAGCACGGACCGATTCGACGGGACTTGGGTAAAGTTGGTTTTATATTCGCACATTCGGACTTCCGCGTTTAAGAACGTTCTAATAATGTGCAATAAAGTTAATGTTTGCAAATTCTAAACAGCGACATGATATTTACAACCAACAACAACATTTTTCACAATCAATCAAAATGGGCAAGTATTATTTTAATGGCATACTTACTGCGAACGTCCACTGAATGTCCAATGTAGCGTACAAAGTTACTGTAGCCTATGTGGAAGTCTGAATGTGCGAATATAAAACCAAATTTACCCAAGTTTCGGCGGGTGACACCGGAGTGCCGCGGGTCCACGGGAGTGTTTGTAGAGCATACGACTCCTTGTACTTTTGGATCGTTCTCGCGGTGCTTTGATGTCATGCGTCGATCGCTCTACGGAAAGCCGATGCATCTCGAACAAGCTTGGTGTGTTTGTTTTTGGCGCTGCAGCACTAGTTTGCTGTGAAATATGAGACGAATACAGTGTCGTACGACCTGGCTCTCTAGCCCGTGGAAATGCAAACCGGTTCTTAGAAGGCTCGTCAGTTGAACCAACTCCGAACTGGCACTAGCACCTGGTTCGTGCTGGTGGAAAGGGGGTATAATTGGACCATGACTAAATTTAGTTTTTGGACTGAACCAAGTGGACCAAACTACAAGTGGTACCAATATGCGCCTTTAAGGCACTAATATGCACTCCTATTAATATTGCGCTTTAAGTACAAAGGTGACAGTAGGACTGGGCGATTATTCCAATTTTTCAATTAATTCGAATTTATGTTTTGCCTCAATTTTTTTATGTTTTGAATCAAGAAATAAATGTTAGCAAACGTTCAATTAGACATGTTAACAATACAGCAATGATAACCGCATTAGAGAAGAAAATGATCCGACCACGTGATGGTGCCGACGCGCCTGATTTACCGTTCTCATGTGACGCTCCATGAATGTAGAACACATCACTATTCTTAAGCGGCTGTTCATTCAGAAATGCGTTATTGCGTTATAAAAATGAGATTCAGGCAGTGGAATGAGAAAAAAAGGCAAAGTTATTAAACGCGAGTTGAGCTTTTTTTTTTTTTTTTTTTTTACTTGACCGTCGTGTTTTTACAATGCTGCTTCATGGGCGAGACGCTGCAAAAGACACGAGACAAGTGACAACTAAACATGTCCGCCAAACATAAAAACAATAGTGCAATGGAATGCAAAACCCTGTTTGATATTTCATGTTTGCATGATGATGACAGGCTGAAAGCAAATGCTAAAACGCATTTGTTGTTAATAATAGCATATTACTGGTGTTATTTATTGCTATTTTTGGCTAAGAAATATTTAGCATTTTCTTATTTTATATTATTTCTGAGTAGGATGTGTTTAAGATAAGTTTGTACAACATTTGTCTTCATATTTCAAGCATATTTCTGCAAAGATATTTAACAAATTGTTTTACATTTACACCATGTTGATCACTTCATGTGTGGTGCACTTTTTTTAACCAGATTGTTAATAAAGAGAATGTTACTTAAATCATATTGTAGTTAAGTTTTAACTTTAAGTTATAAAGGTGATGAGTTAAACAGTTTAAAAAAAAAATCTAAATCGTGAATCGATCGAACATTCTGAAAAATCAAGATTTAATTTTTTTGCCATATTGCCCAGCCCTAGGTGACAGTGACAACTTTTGAACTTTTTTTGAGAGAGTGTATTGTTGGAATAGGCTGGAGCTAAACTGTAGGACATTGGCCCTCCAGAAGCAGGGTTGAACACCCCTGGCTTATGTTACTGTTGTTAAATTTATATTAATCTGCACAGTTGGATGTCTGCAGACAAATGTATATGTCAGTCAAATCAATGAAAAAATGTAATATGCAAAACATTATTTTATCTTCACAACAATGTATGCAACCAAAACTGAACTTGATTTGAGAACTATAACACTATAACACATATCCACATTGGAGAATTTAATTTTTAATGTAGACTTGTATTAAATGCCAATAAGGCCACATTACAGACTATTTTTGTGTATTCGTATTTATATTAAATGTGTTTAAAAACTAAATGCCATAAAGCCATTCTAGATATAGAAACAATATTTTTACTTTTTACCATGTAGTAAGGTGCCATGAGTGGTTTTACCTGTGGTGATCTAATTAGAGTACTTTTAATTTAAATAAGGATAGAGTTCTAACTCAGTAATAATATTTAAATTTCACCCTTTAAAAGTGAGGTTAAGTTTTATAGATATTTGTTTGTGTATTAAATTTGCATCTGTGTCCTAGATATATATTATATATATTGTATATATATTAGGCTTACATGTCTTACATGCAGGAGGAGCACACACTAAGAAAACATATAATAACTAAACTGAAAACTTTAATAACAAATATTAAGTTACAGAAACAAAAATGAATATGGCTCCTGCAACATTGATACTAGCATACTCACTACATAAAGTATACTTCAAAATATCCTTGAACATTACTTAAGTAGTCTTTCGTAAAAATTATCCTCTCCCACACTCCATACTTCCCCTGCAAATAAATGTTTATATTACTTTAGAATCATATATATAAAAAATAAATAAAAAATAAAAAATCACAACCTCCATTTCAGAGCTGTCCAACGGTGGAAGCTCATTATTGAATTGAATATACTTTATTGTCCCATTGCTAGGAAATTCATCTTGGACAACCATGACATAGCCAGTACAACATTAAACTCACATAAACAGTACAAACATAATAAATTACTAATAACCACAAGCCAGATAAAACAACAATACCCTACCTGTTCTTTCAATTCCCTATTAAATAGTTTGACAGCAGTTGGCACAAAATAATTTTTGTAGCGATTTGATTTGCACTTCAAAATCCTCATGTAAAATATGCATCTCATCAGCAAACAATTTTCTTAGCTTGTCTTAAAATAGAAATCTCGTCAACCTCAGTGACTCACAAAAAACATCTGCAAACTGGAAATTCTGAGCATTTTCCTTGAAAGAATATATTGGGTAATTTTATTCTTCATACCTTTTATGGACGAATGCTCAAGTATTTTACTTATTTAAAAAGAAATCATAATTTATTGTATGTAACAAAAATACAATAGTATATTAAAGCTGCAGTCTGTTATTTCTCTCCAGTGGTTAATAAACAGAACTGCATGTGTCTTGCAGAAGAACATTGTACTTTTCTCCGTGTATGTCTATGGCGAATCACGCAGTTACTGTGATACTCCACAGCGGTTTCTACCAGTCCGATCTAAAATAGTCAGAATATAAACACTTATTATAAGTGTACCATAATGATTCGGGGTAAGACAAAAAACACGGTTTGGAAAATGGATTCATGTTGTACATTCTCATTATATAATTTTCATACATTTTGAACACAAAAAAAGTTACAGACAGCCTCCTTAAAGTGATATTAAAATGCATTGTATGTTCATTATTTTGACTCATGGCATCTTACTTATCATTAGTCACTATTTAATCTCTTTATAAACCTTTGACACAGGGAAAAATAAATATTCACATTGTGGTGAAAATTTTGATTAATCTGTGTGGAAACAAATGAAATGAACTACAGTCATATGACATGTATTGCCTCAATTTTATATAGGTTCATGTGTACTAATATATCTTTAAAAACAAACTAACTAAAGAGTAAAATAAAGTTATCTGTTTCTAGATGCACCCCATACATCCATCTATCCAAAGGATGATGTACAGATGGGTGTTCAGAACACCCTCATCTGTCATGTGACCGACTTCTATCCACCATCTGTCAGCATCTCATGGACTAAGAATAATGTTAACATGACAGAGGGCATAAGTATAAGCCTGTACCACCCAAAGACAGATGGTACCTTCAACATCTTCTCCACTTTTAACTTTATACCTGTTGAAGGAGACGTTTACAGCTGCACAGTCAACCATATAGCCCTCAAGGGTGAACCTCAGACCAAAATATGGGGTAAGTGTGATTTTCAAAGAGAATCAATAGACATTACATTTCAGTACTATATATATAATATATATATATGCATGTTCAGCTTTTATCATGCATTCACCTATGCATGTATTTTCCAGATGTTGAAGTTGCCCTCCCAAGTGTTGGTCCAGCAGTGTTGTGTGGAGTAGGTCTGACTCTGGGGCTGCTGGGTGTCGCTGCTGGAACATTCTTCTTCGTTAAAAGAAATAACTGCAACTGACTGTTGAGCTATATAAACAACCTTTGTATAAATACATACATGCATAAACCTGGATTAAATCTTATAGCATTTTTTTTTTTTTGCCCCATAATACTTTAATGCATTTCTTTCTTGATTGAAATCTTTAATGCAAAAATAAATAATATATACAAATTAAACATGTTCATTTAATGAGGTAATACTGTCACGGGTTGTGAGGGAGAGACTGAACACATGAATAACATGAAGATCACGAAGATGATGAAGAACATTAACAGGCTTTAAAGGTGCCCTAGAACCCTTTTTCACAAGATGTAATATAAGTCTAAGGTGTCTCCTGAATGTGTCTGTGAAGTTTCAGCTCAAAATACCCCATAGATTTTTTTAAATACATTTTTTTAACTGCCTATTTTGGGGCATCATTAGAAATGCGCCGATTCAATGCGTGTCCCCTTTAAATGCTCACACTCCCCGCCCCCAAACTCGCAACTCTATAATACAGTGCATAAACAAAGTTCACACAGCTAATATAACCCTCAAAATCAATCTTTACAAAGTGTTTGTCATGCAGCCTATCAGATCATGTAAATATAGTGTTTATTTGGATGTTATCATTTGATTCTGAATGAGTTTGAGGCTATGCTCTGTGGCTAAAGCTAACATTACACACTGTTGGAGAGATTTATAAAGAATGAAGTTGTGTTTATGAATTATACAGACTGCAAGTGTTTAAAAATGAAAATAATGACATGGATCTGGTCTCCATGAATACAGTAAGAAACTGTGACGAGTCAGAAGTGTATTGATCCATTTGAAGCTTAGTCAGTACAGAAATCATAAACCAGTAGACAGGCAGAGGGTCATGGCAGGTGGCAGACAGCGTTAACAGAAACAGGCAATGGGTTGAGGCAGACAGGGATAAACAATAACAGGCAGAGATCAGGGCAGGCAGCAAGAATCACAATCCAGAATAACAGTCCAAGTCGATAAGAATACAGCAAACAGGGTAAAGCGCTCAGAAATGACAACCGTGGCTAATCAAGACTTCGCACAGGACAGTGTGTGTGTGTGTGTGTGTGTGTGTGCTTTATAGTGAGTGAGTAATGAGATGATTGGCAGCAGGTGCACAAGTAATCAGTCCCAGGTATGTGGGTGAAATAGAAAGTAATACTCTGGTGAAGGCTCCCTCTGGTGGTTTGGGAGATCTGGTGCAGGAGACTCAATCGTGACAGAAACAATGGTAACTTTAACCACATTTAAAGGGTTAGTTCACCCAAAAATGAAAATTATGTAATTAATGACTCACCCTCATGTCGTTCCAAACCCGTAAGACCTCCGTTCATCTTTGGAACACAGTTTAAGATATTTTAGATTTAGTCCGAGAGCTTTCTGTCCCTCCATTGAAACTGTTTGTACGGTAGACTGTCCATGTCCAGAAAGGTAATAAAAGCATCATCAAAGTAGTCCATGTGACATCAGTGGGTTAGTTAAAATTTGTTCGAAAAATACATTTTGGTCCAAAAATAACAAAAACTACGACTTTATTCAGCATTGTCTTCTCTTCCGGGTCTGTTATCAATCCGCGTTCACAACTCTTCAGTGACACTGATGACGTAAGACACTGCTGACGTGTTATCTGGTGCACCAGAGCTTCGTTTACAGTCTGAGGAGACGCACGCTGTATTCAAGCTATTCTACATTGTTTGTATTTTGGTATTGCTATATTTTTTTAAATGGTGCATAAGTGTGCATGTCGCGGATGTCAGCAGCGTCTTACGTCAGCAGCGTCACTGCAGAGTCGTGAATGCAGTGTCTGTTGATTCGGCTGTGCTGCTCCATACTGGCTTGTCTAATGCCTTGAACATGGGCTAGCATATGCAAATATTGGGGGCGTACATATTAATGATCCCGACTGTTGCGTCACAGTCGGTGTTATGTTGAGATTCGCCTGTTCTTCCGAGGTCTTTTAAAACAAATGAGATTTACATAAGAAGGAAACAATGGTGTTTGAGACTCACTATGTCATTTCCATGTATAGAACTCTAATTATTCAACTATGCCGAGGTAAATTCAATTTTCAATTCTAGGGCACCTTTAATAAGCCAACAGGTAATTCCACAAGGCACATCCAACACAACTACACATAGATGAAACCCAACCAAGACACATAAACTGAACTGAACTTGCAAACAGTGCAAAACAGTGCACATTGAATTAGACTACTTCTGTTTCTTAGCAGCAAGCTTTTTCAATGCTTTCAGCCGCAGCTTTTGATAAGTCTTTCTGGCATTGAAAGCTGATGCCACTAATGAGTCTTTGGTTGCCTTCTTTCGGGCTGGATTGGGAGCATGAAGTTCTGCCCTCCTTTTGTTCTCTGCCCTGTATCTCCGGCTTGACAGTTTGAGATTTTGTACGAGTGATGGGTTGATGGGGCTGTCCCTTGACGGCCTGGAGTAGTGCTGAATTGCTGAGACCTGCATGGCCTTCAGCTGATATTTTACAACTTCATAGGCCTCATAGGTCTCCACATTAAGGCTGCTTGTTTTGGCCTGCATGATGTTGGCCATCATACTAAATGAAGACTCTACTTGAGGGCCATGAAAAGGGCATAAAGCAAAAAAGTGCCATCTTGGTAAGTGTTGGGTACCTCAATGTTTGTCTTACTGCATTCCACCACAGGTCAACTCTTGTGTCATCCGTCATTGGTGGCAACATCATGTCACTTGCATATCTAAGATGAGAATATAAGTGTGGCGACCAGGGCGGGCGAGAGCCGTGAGGGAACGGCACGAGGCCGGTGGCGCGAGAGTTAACGAGCTACACCTGGGAGGCGCACCGGCCTTGAGTCTCTTACGGAGGAGCTCCGGGAGCATAAAAGGAGGAGCGACGACAGTGAACGACGAGAGAGGACCAGGCCTGGACTTTATTTTATGTTTTATTATGTTTGTGTGGCCGGCAGATGTCCGCGAGGGTCTGCCAGCATTACTTTCGTTTTGTTCTTTGTTTATTTTATTAAAGATTATTGTTTGAACGTTCGCCGGTTCCCGCCTCCTTCTTCCCATACATACGAACTGCGTTACAATAAGATATAAAATTATAGGACCCTGTTGAAAATGAGATGTTGCATCTCAAGAGGCTATCCTTTAGTAAATAAATTCAATGAGAAACAACATGGTAAATTTTCATTTTGCACACAGAAACTAAACATTTTCTAGCACTCACGTCAGTAATATATTTAACTTGGTCTTACTGTGTATCCTATGTATTAAAGGTGCCCTAGAATCAGAATTTGAATTTACCTCGGCATAGTTGAATAACAAGAGTTCAGTACATGGAAAAGACATACATTGAGTTTCAAACCCCATTGTTTCCTCCTTCTTATGTAAATCTCATTTGTTTAAAAGACTTCCGGAAAACACTCGGATCTCAACATAACACTGACTGTTACGTAACAGTCGGGATCATTAATATGTATGACCCCAATATTTGCATAATTCCAGCCCATTCGACGCATTAGACAAGGAAAGGCAGTATTAACGGCTGGATCTGTGCACAGACAAGGTAAGCAAGCAAGAACAACAGCGAAAAATGGCAGATGGAGCAATAATAACTGACATGATCCATGATAACATGATATTTTTAGTGATATTTGTAAATTGTCTTTCTAAATGTTTCGTTAGCATGTTGCTAATGTACTGTTAAATGTGGTTAAAGTTACCATCGTTTCTTACTGTATTCACGGAGACGAGAGTCGTTGCTATTTTCATTTTTAAACACGTGCAGTCTGTATAATGCATAAACACAACTTCATTCTTTATAAATCTCTCCAACAGTGTAGCATTAGCCGTTAGCCACAGAGCACAGCCTCAAACTCACACAGAATCAAACGTAACCATCTAAATAAATACTTTACTCACATAATTCGAAGTATGCATACAGCATGCATGACGAACATCTTGTAAAGATCCATTTGAGGGTTATATTAGCTGTGTAAACTTTGTAAATGCACTGTATTATAGTCGAGAGCTCGTGGGGCAGAAGGAACGCATCTCTTAAAGGGGCCGTGCTGAAAAAATCAGTGCATAGTTAATGATGCCCCAAAATAGGCAGCTAAAAAAATTAATAAAAAAAAATCTATGGGGTATTTTGAGCTGAAACTTCACAGACACATTCAGGGGACACCTAGGACTTATATTACATCTTGTAAAAAAACAATCTAGGGCACCTTTAATAGTATGAGTTAATGTTAATCTAATAATTATACAGCACAATGACTGAATATATGCATTGACTGTTTAAGTAAAATTAACATGTTGTCCAGTAGATAAACAACCTATGGTATGGTAGAGCACATCTCAAATGGAAATTCTTCTCTCATAAAATAGCATGATGTGCTATTTACAATTACACACACCTGTATAACAATTACTGACAATTACACACACCTGTATAACAATTACTGACAATTACACACCTGTATAACAATTACACACACCTGTATATTTCATGCTGAAAACCAGCTTTCTCCTCTTCTGTAAGCTTCACAGCTGGAAACATGTCCAGCAAATTCTTTAGGTGAGGAATGATGTGCTGGCTTCCCCGGGCATTCGGGTCCAAGCATGACAGGGTCCTCAGAACTGGATTGTCCAGAGGCAGTTTTGCTTGCAGGTCAATGGCACATCTGGTGTAGGCTTGGATAACCTGTTATAATGAAGACAAATGCTTGAGTAACACAGAGAGACAAACAGTAAATGGAGGTTAGTTCAAGACCATAGTTTATTCTTCCTGTATTTCTTTTGATATTAAAAAAGAAAAAAGTTTTTTGAAATGTGTAAAGTTATTTCAAACAAAATTTATGTAAACAAGCTACACATACTATACCTTCATATTGAAAGACTTTGCCAAGGGATGATTTTTTCCAAGCTTTTCGAGAATGGATGTGGCCTCATATCCGGCAGATGGGTCTCGGTTGACCTTAAATCAAGAAGCTTCATGTTTGGTCCCAACAAGTTCTTCCCCTTTCTTACGAGTTTCTTTGGCTTGATGAAACAGGACAAGAACTCTTTAAGGAGTATTTCTTGCTCATCGTGCAGTCTGTGGATCTTCGGCTCCTTGCATTGAAAGAGAAGGGTGTATTGTTTTAGCATTGGAAGGAGAGACGCATAAAAGTGTAGCTCAAGCAGTGTTCTCTTCTCCTCAAAAAACACCTGCCCAAAGCATAGAAGAGCATTAATAGTTTAAAACAATCACTATAATGGTTACAATTAATGTAATTCTTGACAAACCAACTAACAAAAATACTGACAATAAGTATATTTATCATATTTAGTGACTATCTACTTCTTGAGCTTTGCCTCTTCTGCATAATTTAAGAGTTGAGGATTGTGTGCCGTTTCTTACCTTTTTGTAAATTCTAGCTTTTCTCATCTTCCCTTCATTTGTGAAGTTTTTGGACCTGATTCGCAACTCCTTCCACAACTCCAGCCAGCTTCTTGTACCCCACGCTTTTCAAGGATGCCATTGACTATGTCTTTGTATGTTGCCCTATCTTCATTGCCCAGGAAGGCATAGTAAAAGATGACGAATGCATCCCATAAGCGCAATGTGTCCAGGCTCACATCCAGCACTGACAGCCACCGGTGTGGGATGTATCGCTCAGGCCGTGAGGCATGGATTCCAAGGATGATGGAAATTTCTCTGAGGCCATCTCTCATGTCTGCTGACCATCTGTGGTCTGTGTGAAGATCTGAGAGCAAACCTTCGACCCAATGCTCGAATGGAGAGCAGAATTTCTTGCTGGCATTGTGTATATGGTGGCATGAGTCACCATCTATGTCAAGCATTTGAGGGGCATGCCGATCTCTGATAAGTTTCTCCAGGCCATTTTTGGAGCCTCTCATAACAGCACATGAGTCCATAAGAATGGAGAACAAATTATCCCACGGCAGACCCATCTTTTCAAAGAGCTCGTCCAATTTCTTGAAAAGGGATTCCGCAGTTATAGACACTACCTCCAAGGCTGCTAAGTGTTGCACAACCGTCCTCTGAAGTTTCTCAGACCAGTAGCTAACAAGCACACCCAATATCCTCTTGTACGTTTTGCTTGTCGCCTCATCAATGTTGAGGGAGAAGGGGACACTTCTTATTTCCTCCAGCACTTCGTCTTGAATTGTCTTCTTAACACCATAATTGAGCTTGTATGAGGCAGAGGTCCTGTCCATAGATAGTTCTGCAAGAGCTTTTGGGTCTTTTGCAAGCACCTTTGCTAAATCAACAAGCCCTGGTGTGATTGATAGAGGAAGTGAGTTCTCAGCAACAAATCCAAGAACGAGTGCCTGTAAGGTAATGGGGAAAAAAGTAAGAGTGTTTTCAGGTACAACTGTACATCCTACCCCTCATAAGTCTATGCTTAGTAATTATACAGTACATACACACAAACAAAAACAAATGATACCCTGTCTGGTCCTGCCTGATGGCACCTTTAAATCAAAATACATTTAATACTCTACACTCTTCTGCAATTACAAGCAAGTTGTTCATTGCCATTTCTACTTATGCCACATTAAACCAAAACCACAAAATTAGTCTGCACTTACTTGATCCTGTGCAACTCGGTTGCATAAAGAAGGAATTCTGGGTTGCACTGGATTGTTGGGTGAAGCTGCAACAATTATATTATCCGATGGTGTTATGTCGATGTGCATGTTCTGCTGTTGCGTCTTCCAAGCCTTTATATGCTTTGGATGCTCCACATGCTACATCTGGGCTGTTCAGAGCAAGTTTGGCCATGACTAAATGAATGAATGTAAGAATAAAATTAATTTTACTTAGGTAAGCAAGAATAGGAATAGGAATAAATGTTGATTTCAATAATGTAGCCTATTAGTTGCCTAAATTAACAATAAAGTGCAGTTTATTAAAGGGTCATGAAACCCCAAAACACTTTTTTTGAGATGTAAACAGATATGTATAGGCTGCACATCATTGAAAACACTCAAGGTACTCATTAATGTTATTCATAAGTGAAAATAGTTATTTTTGCATTTTTCAGAGCGATTTCTGTCTTCCTGTTTGAAAAGCTGAGTTGGAGCAACGTCACAAAATCTGACGTCATTGTGTACTTTCGAACATGCTGACGTAGATTCTCGACATAAATATTCATGACATAAAGCTCATTCAATCCAATCACTGTGCTGTAGTATGCATAAGATTATAATTGCAGTATTATGCATGAGGAAGTATCACTTCTCTCGCCTCGGTCTCTTGTCATTCAGAGACATATCGTTGGTGTTCGTTTCCTCAGTGCTACAACACAATGTGTTTTCCTGCGACGCGACCAGAGCAGAGGTTTGTGTGCATGTGGATTGTTTTGCTGTAATTTACCAGCACAAATGGAAAATATGTTCGCGTGAGATCGCATTACAGCGGAGAATTCAAATGTCACAAAAGTGCGGTTCATTCACCTCTGCCTGCTCTAGCTGCGTTCAAACACGCGAACCGTAGGCTGTTTCCCTCAGCACAGCAGCACATGAGTGTTGTTTGTATTTTGCTCGCGATGCGGTCAGAACTGGAGTTTGAATACGAACACATGAAAAATACGATTGTTTTTATGATACACACGTGGAGCGCGCATATGCTCGGTTTCAGCGCGGAGCTCCACGATGAGTTTAATAACACTAGCCACGTGGCACACAGCTCATACAGAATAAAGTATCCATGTTTAAAGTTTTTATTTCACACATTCTCCTGCACCAAACATTAACCAGCACGGTGTAGTTATGCACACATATCTCATCAAGTCTTCTTCAAATGAATTATATGTGTAAACAGGGACACTGATACAGTGGTGTAGCCTATCTGAACGCGACGACACGATTATTCTAAAAGACTGATTTTGAGACTGCAGTGCTCGTAAATGTAATCAAAGTAGCCTATTATTAGCCCTATTAAATATTCTTTCGCATTTCTCCCTTGTGCTTGGGAGTTTGTTGTCATTCTCTCCGTGCTCATATAGTAATATTCATTATTCTGTATAATGAGTGTGTTGCATGTCTGTGATTCATTGGTTGTTCTCTGCCCTCTCCCTAAATTTTAGGAGCATATGCGACAAAAATGTTGGCAATTTCGAGCCTTGTAGAAGCTGCTAAGCTTTCTAGCTAGAAGTAAGCAGTAACCAACATGCCGTTACTTTGCTAAATTAGCCCAGAATCGTTTAACATTAATGTTATGGAATCATGACAAAATGATCAATAGATTGGTTAAATTTTACTAGACCTGCATATAAAAATGAAAGACAATATATTGGATTTGCTTATCTGAATCATCCGTGTTCACTGTCTTCGTCAGTCAACTGAAGCTGTTCACTTGAGTAGATGGTTGGGCGCGGTTGGGTGTGTGCGCATTCATAACGGTGCGCGTACACTTTGAACTTCAATCGTGACAAATGATTGGACTACTTGCGGAGTGACATGATGACATGAATCAGAGGCACAAAAAACGTTGACAGCGGTGAGCGGTCATTATGTTTACCAATACTCGACCCATTGCAACCGCCGCAACCCCGACCATCCACTTGAGCAGGGGCATGATAGACATGGTAGTAGTTATATGATACACCTTCTGTCATTATGATTGATGATTTGACAGGTGTGACCTTTTGCCCTTCTGTTTCCAAACTGTTTATGAATGTCATATGTTTTTATGTTCAGGAAGTGGTATGGTGTTGGGGGTGTTTATACAGGTGAGGGCATTTTGACGATTGCACTGGGTGTGAAGTGGTGTGGAAATGTTCATACAGGTGGGTGCAATTTGTCTCTGTTTCACGATCACAGATCCTTGAATTTCTGAGCAGATCAGGGAAATGTTTTTGTCAGAATGTGCAGCATCCAGCCATAATGTCTGTGAGCAATGTTAACTGATTGTGATGTGTGATTATTTTGTAAACAGGCTTATCTTTTAGTATTAAGTGTTTGAGATAAGTAGAAAATGTGTTAATTATAGAGTTATTTCACCCAAATGAAATCAACATCAACGTTGGGTAAGCAAACCAGTTAGATCGATTTCATGTTGAATACGTGTTGATCTACAACGTCGTTTCACTCAACTGAAATCAACATCGTTTCGACGTTAGGTATGCAAACCAATTAGATCGATTTTATGTTGAATATGTGTTGATTCTACAACGTCGTTTCAACCATCCGAAAATCAACATCGTTTCAACATTCGGTAAGCAAACCAATTGCGTCGATTTTCCGTTAGATTTGAATGGAGTGTCTGAAGTTGATTCAACATTACCCCGATGAGCAAACTGATGCCGGATCAACGTCGGAGATCAACGTCGTTTCGATGTCACGAGAAACGTCGTTTCTACGTTGATTCCATGTCAGTTTGCTATCTGGGTACTTATTACGGCTCGAGCGTTTCCGGTCAGCGTTCAGCGCACTTATATACAGAGAGCTTCTTGTGAAAACGCAGATTATTACTACATTTTAGGGCTGCGAAATGTTTTTTAAACAATTAATCATATTCTCTGCATTAACATTAATTATCTTCAACCTGCTTAAATGTTTATTAATATATTTCCCTTCCAAATGCGCATTCTGAATAATAAATAAATATATTTCCCCACTAACCTTCCGCCGTCAAGTGCTCGTCTTCTCATTAGGGGCCAAGCACTGAAGGTGCGGAGGCACCTATTGTATCCGTTGGCGTTCTTTTTTTTTTTTTTTATTCTACTTCTTCTTCTTCTTCCGCTCATGAAGTCTATGACAGCCCATAGAAACGCTTGGGGAAAGTTATGAAATTTGGCACACAGTTAGAGGACAGTCTGAGCTATGTCCGTAGCAAATTTGGAGTCTCTAACTCAATCCCTCTAGCGCCGCCAGCTGTTCAAAATTGCGCTTATGTTTATGTTAATAACTTTTGAACCATAAGGGCTAGAAACAAAATTCCGTTTTGAAAATTTTTCCGCCATTTTGAATTTTCTGAAAAATATACTTTTTCTAACTCCTCCTAGGCCGTTACTCTGATTTTCACGAAAATTAAACCAGATCATCTTCACACCATGCCGACAAAAAGTTATGGAATTCAAGTTGATTCCTCAAACCGTTTTTGAAAAACACAGCGAACTAATTGTACGTAGTGCTTGCGAAAATAGACATAAGGCTGTATCTCCGCAACGCTTTATCGTATTCAGACCAAACTTGGTACCTGTCATCACAAGCATGACCTGAGGCAACATGCAGCGTTTCGGCTCAGCGCCACCTAGTGGTGCGGAGATATGAAAAATGGATATTTTTGCTTATAACTTCTGATGGGTTTGGCCAAAAATCATTAATTTGGTCTCGTTGGATTTGGGGCATCATGCCGAGTCGAATGATATCCAATTTTCCCATATTGGCCATTTTAGCTGTCGGCCATTTTGAATTTTGTGCTAAAATGCTGTATTTTATGAACGCATTAGCATATCGTTACGAAACTTGGTATGGGTCATCAGGACAATGTCCTGAAGGAGCCTGAGAAGTTTCGGCACTGCGCCACCTTGTGGTCAAAAGTTATAACAAAATTTACAAAAATGCTAATAACTTTTGTCTATATTAACCGATTGTAATGAAACTGGTCTCAGTAGATTTCGTGGGTGATGCTGAGAACATAGATATCAAATTTGCCATAGTCAGCTGAACTTCCTGTCCGTTGTATTGTTTTTCTTTAAAAACCTACTTTTTCGAACTCCTCCTAGACCGTTGCTCCGATTTTCACCAAAATCGAACCGTATCATCTTCAGACCATGCCGACAAAAAGTTATGGATTTCAAGTCGATAAGTCAAAACATTTTCGTATACAAGAGCAACGAATTTGAGGCATGATGCAAAAATGACTCTTGAAGCTGTATCTCTGCAATGCTTTATCATATTCAGACCAAACTTGGTACGTGTCATCACAAGCATGACCTGAGGCATCATACAGTGTTTTGGCACAGCGCCACTTACTGGAGTGGAGATATGAAAAATGGCTATTTTTGCTTATAACTTCTGATGGGTTTGACCAAAATTCATAAATTTGGTATGGGTCATCAGGACAATGCCCTGAAGGAGCCTGAGAAGTTTTTGACCAGCGCCACCTTGTGGTCAAAAGTTATAACAAAATTGACAAAAATGCTAATAACTTTTTTTTTTTAATTGCTCACTGCTGCTGTTGGTCTGATGCTCCCAGCCATGTTGGCTGGCTTCTTGTGCCGTTTTTGTGCTTGGCCCCGTAATTGCTGCTTGCAGCTATATTTAGCAGTGTTTTTCTCTTAGTCATCATATTTCATACCTGTTAAATTTACATTTAAATGAATTTGACTGATAAACACACTTAAGGAAGTGCATTGTTTTACTATGGTAAGTGTAGTAGATGGGTGACAACGCTTTATCACGATGGCAAGACAAACAAACAAAAAAGTTAAAACTGTCAAGCATCTGCAGCTGCCGGCCTGCGCATGCGCATTAGTTTTTGTCATGATTCGAGCGTTTAGAAACAACATTTAAGAGAGAGTTATTGTCAGATTTCATTGGTGATTTCAAGTAAACGACCAGAAGAGCATACAAGACATGCACAAACAAACCAAGCTGACGATTATACAACAGTATAATGTACCTTTCATATAATAATTATAATTAATGAAATACTTATGAAGGCAAACGTTTTACTGTAGTAAGAGTGTAGTAATGATGGTTAATTTTTGTACGATTGCTTGCATTGGTGCTCTTTTATTCCAGTGTTTGAAATAGTTGAATGAATGTAATAAATGCTGACACCCTGTGGTGAAAGAATCACAGCTTATGTTGGATTAAAACTTAAAGTTCCGTTGAGTTTGGAAAGGTCTGTACACGGTAATCATCAGAATCTCTTCTCTTGTCTCTGAATATGTCTGGAATTTAAAATCATCCCAAGGATTCTCGTTTTAAGAGGGGTTTAGTTATCTATGTGATAACAGCGCATTGAAAATATATATAACTGGAAACAACTGAGCCGTAATATTTCAAACCGGATGTGCGTCACGAGGCTCAGTGCAAGTAGTCCATTCTGTTGGTCTTAATGTAGTTTCAAGTAAGTAACATTTCTTAGTATTTGTGACTCAAAAGGTCTCTTAAAGGGTTAGTCCACCCAAAAATGAAAATTCATTCAACCCTCATTAAAGACATAATTAAATTACTCCATGTGACTCAGTTTTATGAAGTGACATGAGTGCTTCGTTTGCACAAACCACTGGAGTCAGACTTCATTAAATATATCTTAATTTGTGTTCTGAAGATGAACCAAGGTCTGTGGAACGACACAAGGGTCAGTAATTAATGACAAAAATTGTACTTTTTGTGTGAAATAACCCTTTAAGGTGGACAGTGTAGTTATCATGTAGTATCTAGTGCTCCTCTAGTTAAAAAAAAAAATGTTTAAAAGCTCACCTCATAAATGCATCCATTTGCAATATGATATAATTTAATACCAACATAGCTGAAATCAAATGCACATTTACTTTTTTTTAAATATTTAATTAAAATTCACTCAAAAAGATTGTGAAAAATGTCCATTGGCAAGGCTATTGGTAGATGTTCAAACCATCAGTTATCAGTCAAGGTTGATAATCTCAAAATACTGTGATTAATCCATACACTGGTCTATCCAATTTATTTATAATAAAGCATAGAATATTATGCAAAGCCTAAAAGCATTATGGAGTAAACACGGGACAATTAAAATATTGTGTTTTCTTGTGCCTTTGTATTTCAGGTATGAGGATACTGGTGAATCTGCTTCTTGATACTCTGCCTATGTTAGTCAACGTCCTCCTGCCGTCCTCCTTTTTTGTCTTTTTTTATATTCGGCATTGTTGGGGTGAAGCTGTGGGCTGGACTTCTTAGGAATCTGTGTTTCATGCCAGATGACGTGAAAGCGTAAGTACTGTCCTGCTCTTATCTAACCGGCAGCTTCTTTTTTACCCTCTCTCCGTTGGGAGCATGTCAGCAGAGTTTTGACCCGGTTCAGCCTTTAATTGATTTAATTTTTTGTATCGCTTTACAATATCGTTTGTGACGTGATATTCCCAGACTTGTCAGTGTATATCTTGTTTTAATAACAATGTCTGAATCAGGTTCTGTTTTAAATGTAATTTGTTTTATGTTTGGGGGCTCCAGGGTCCCCAATGATGTATATATATAAAAAAAAAAATATTTGAAATTAACTTTTTTTCCTTTAAAAATTACTTCTGACCTAATTTAAACATATTAGGCAGATGACTCAATGGTATGCAAGAGTGTCCATGATAAAGAAAAGGAAAAATATTTTTAAAATGTAGTTTAAAACACATTTGTTTTAAACTAAGTTTTTCTAAAAAAAAGAAAAAAGGTTCTCTTGATGCCCTGTTGGTTTCAGATGGTTTTGAACAATGTTTCTACCATTTTCTATTTTAAATTTAATGACGAAATGATGATAAATGGGGCAACTTTTTGAGCAATGTTGCTGTCAAAAGGGAACCTGGTGAGACACAGGGCAACTAATTAGGGCAATGGACAGTTCGCAGCAACCAATCAGAGAGGAGAAAATCTATTGCCAACCCAATAAATACTTTTAAACACTTGTTAGGCATTTTAATTCAACTTTTCAAATATTTTCTGTAATTGTATTAAATAAAAATGCCTTTCCAATCTGATTTGTGATGGGAAAAGGGAGAAGAGCGAGTTTGGCAAAAGGCAGTTTTGAACCTGGGTCGATCGCATCAAAAGTTAAGTGCCACACACCACTGGAGACGTTACATGGAGCAAATCTTTTTAGCATTTAACTAAAAATGAATTAATTACAGCCTAAGGACATTAAATTGGACATCTGTTGCTATTTTAAGCATTAAATGAGGTAAATTCCCTGTTTTGGGTTGACACATAACAACTTACCAGTGTAAAAAGATATAAGTTCACGCTCCTTTTCTTCTGAGACCACCAACTTGTTTGATTTTTTTCTGAAATCTCCAAGCCGGTCACATGATCGGCTGCTACCTTAAGTGTCATGTGGTGTAACTAATAACATATTGTCCTCACGCCTTGTCAACATCTTAATCAATTTTTTAAAATATGTTTTGTCAAGGTAGATTTTTTTTTTTTTTACACACCACATGACATTTTAAAACCTGAACCAACTGACTTGTCATAAAAGGTCAATTACCTGATATTTTAAGAGACTTATGACCTTGGCACACAGTCATGAGGTTCTGCAGGGGTCCTCTCATGTAAATGACTTACAATGACACAATGTTTCAGTTACAGTCTGTTGATATATTTCGATTTGTTTTTCATTTGTGTTTCCACAGCCTTTACAATCTGTCGTTCATGAGTCCGTACTACATGAATGAAGACGGTGAGGATAACCCCTTCATGCTGCGCTGCAGTGAGGTGCCCCCCCTCAAGTATGGTGTTGAGTGCACTTTAAATGCATCTCCACTTGGACATGCCTACTCTGGCCAGGATGGGACCAGCAACAGCAGCTGTATTAACTGGAACCAGTATTACAATGTGTGTAAGGCCCGGGAGCGCAGTGAACTTTGATAATATTGGATATGCCTGGATTGCGATATTCCAGATACGTTCCTCTTGATTTTCTACATGACTGATGGTCTTTTTGTTGGACGCTGTGGGAATGGAAATGCATTTGTAAGCATCATTATTCTTTTCCCTGAAGTCAAAGGCCCTAGTTACTCCAAAGATAGATGAGGCTTTTTACAACTTTTTATTGCTCAGTTTTCTTCTTGAAAGGACAAAGTCTTGCTCCAACCACACCAAATAATTGAATCTCCACTGAAAAAAAAAATGTCTGTTTTAGTAATTTCTGCTCCTTTCTCAGAAGGAACTCTGAAAAAGATGAGATTTTTCAGTGGGAAAGTGGTATCTTGTATCGCAGCCTGTGGAAATTAAATAAGAAAAGAAAAAGTGTCCCGCTGCATATTAACTCTTCAGTACTTTCAATCCATCCTCATCAGCAGAGTTGAATCACTACAGACGAATTGATGGCACAGACCACTAGTATTTAATATGGTGGAGAGGCGCATTAGTCCCACTGTACGGACATTCAATGAGACCTGTGCTATAGTCTGTGGAAATGAATGTCGGTCTCTTTTGTCCGATCATTACAAATGGGTCAGTCATGTGGTGTCCCTTTTGGCCAGGCTATAATGACAGTACAGGGTATGCAATTATAAAAGAGGGCCTGAAGGGTTTTCACCTGTGTCAACATAATAGGGCCTGGATTGTGTTCATAAGATGACACCTCTGGGAGCAGGTTTTTTTTTTTTAATACCTATTAGCACTTTTATGTCCAGATAAACCTTATATAAGGTTACTGTAAAATTTAACTTAAAAATACCATGCCATTTATTTTTCTGTTCCTTTTTAAATACATTTTAGGTATATTTGTTTTAAAGTTGTTCCTAAAATATATATTTTTTTATTCATGGCATTTTTCAGATATTTTACTAAATTATGCTTAAAGTTTGAAAATTAGTTAATTGTGTATATTTCTAATGCATAAAATGCTATCTATGAAACTTTATTTATTTGACACAACCTGACCGTTTTATTCTAAAAAAAAACCCAAAATGTTAAAATGACATTTCCATGAACTAATTCCATCAGAGAATGTAGTTAGTTAGTGGACAACTAGTGAGAGTGTTTATTTTATTTTATAAATTCTTAAAGTGCCAATATTCAAAGAAACACCCAATAAGGAAATATTCAAGGATATTAGTGCTGTGACCAGCTGAAAACAATCCAAGTAAAAAGTATTTTTATTCTGACATCCATTAAATCCTGAGCCCAAATGGACTCTTAAGCAATATTTTGAAATGATGTCTGGTATGGCTGTGTACAGTGTGTAAAAAGAGGCTATAATAAATTATGTAAAATTGTGTGTCTAGCAGTAGTCTCATTTACAAAATGTAAATGTGGCTAAGTTTGAATCAGCTGTTTTAAAGCCAAATGTGTGAATGCACTGCGGAAATCAAAATTCATGATTCATGTTTTGTTTTATGTGAACAACAGAAATTTGTCTCTTTAAAAACCAAAAAGTCTTTCCAGAACCAGAAAATTAATCCAGTAGACAGCACAGAAAGAATGAGAAAAACAGGGTTTCAAACATTAGGTCTAATGCTAAATGATACAGCTGGATGGGAATGAAATGTAGTGCTGCAGGCGCAGAGCTTCAAAAACAAATGACTCAATAACAGACGTAACCCTGCACTTCTACTTTACTGCAATCAAACTAACAATCAGACCTCTGCTATATTTTGTCCTTTCTACTTTGTGTTCAAGACAAAAATTAGAGATGTCTTCATCTGAGTGTCTAAACTGAGGTCATTTATTGAAACTTTAGCTTAGGTCAAGGTGCATTAACAGTGCTCTACATTTTAATGTGTTTGAACTCATTTGTTATTTTCAAAAACCTGCAAACAAACAAACAAAAAAACACTAAAAACTTGCAGGCTTTCAATTCCCCAGACGAACTCTCAAAACTCAGTGTTTGAGCCACCGGCCATCTGCACAGTTGGAAATGTGAGCCAGGCACATGAGACTGCTATTCTGCTGAGCCAAGCTCAAGATAATGATCAATTAAGTCTTTCATCTCACAACATTTCTCTTAATTTCTCTTTGGTTTTTTGCAGGTTATTACTTGGAAGGATGGGTGGACATCATGTATTACGTTATGGATGCCCACTCCTTTTACAATTTTATATATTTTATATTGCTTACTATTGTAAGTATACTCAAATTGAAAGTATTTAATATTTTTAGCCTGTTTCACACCGTGTACATGAGTAGAGTGCAAGCAGAGCAGCAGCATTACTGTAACAGCAGGTATTTCAGGAAATGAAATGTTCCTCAACCCTGGTCCATACATTTAATAAAAAAAGTAGTATATACAAATTTCTACTGGTGACATTGCAAATAGATGCATCTGTTTCCTATAAAAACTTCCTATGTGTCACCTTATTTAGAATTCAAAGTCCTAAGTTTAAATTCAAATTCAGGAATTGAATTGAGAATGACTTTAAAATTACAGTTCAGTTCCTGAGTGTGAATGAGCAGAATCCTGGATAAAATGGATGCCAAGATATACACATCCATACCAACATTGATAATTAGAAATGTTTCTTGAGAATCAAATCGGCATATTAGAATGATTTCTGAAGGATCATGTGACACTGAAGACTGGAGTAATGATGCTGAAAATTCAGCTTTGTCATCACAGGAATAGTTACATTTTAAAATATATTAAAAAATATATTAATTGATTAATTAAATGATTAATAAATTAATTCATAAAAAAATATTTAAATTTCACGTAATAATATTTCACAGGATTAATGGATTTTTGATCAAATAAATGCAGAGACTTTTTTAAAAAATCCTGGTAACCCAAAATTTTGAACTGTAGTGTATGTTGTACGCCATTACATGTGAGGTGTAAAACAGGCATTAAACAGGCATTGAAGAGACTTCTCATGTTCATGATGGTAAACTAAAGTGACTTTTGTTTCTCTCAGGTGGGTTCCTTCTTCATGATCAACCTGTGCCTGGTTGTAATTGCAACCCAGTTCTCAAAAGCAAAACAGCGTGAGAACCAGCTGATGCAGGAGCTATGCTCACTATGTTACCTCTCCAACAACAGCACCCTTGCCAGCTACTTTGAGCATCTCCTCGTAGCAGCTCCCTGGCTCAGTTACATCAGCCACCTGTACCACAAGGTGAAGCGTTGCGCTTCTCGAATCTACAACGGCTAGCAGAGCAAGCGCAGAAAGAAGGTGAACCCCAACAGCATTCTGAGTGGGGGAGGAGGCGGCAGCGGGGCCAACGGTCACTGCAGGCACAGGGGTGGCGGACACTTGGTCGGTTCCATCCACAACCTCATCCAACAGCACCAACGACAGCACTGTCACCTCAGCAATGGCAGCCCCAGTCCTGTGGCCTCTACGGGGTCCGGCGAGGCTCTGGAAATGAGGTCTATCACAACGGGGCCGCAACTGACCGTGTGCTCTCAGCCAACTGGCATGCACAATCTTTCTTCCAGGACTCAGTCAGTGCACTGCATTTATCAAGGTGACTTTCATGAGGCCCCGCAAGGGCGAATGAACTATCCGACCATCTTGCCCTCCCTCATCTGCAGCTGTACAGGCAGCAGTTCTGCAGGGAAAGGGAGGAGGGAATCAGATATAAATACAGGATGTGATGCAACCCAGATAGCAAGGTGACATTGATTCAATGTTGAAATTCCATCAGAATCATCATTTTGGTTGAGATTGGAAATTCAATGCTAAATAATATTGAATCAACGTTGAAATTTCAATATGATCAGAAAATCAACTTGCATAATAATTAAGCAAATTATTATGCATTTAAGCAGTTAATAACATACTATAACAATATAATAATAACTGCTGTAAATGGCAACACAAGACTTGGTCAGTGATAAACTCTTTGGTCTCGAATAAAGAAAAAACCAAGAACTTTTTAAAAAATAAATTTTCCAGGACAACTACAAGATTTTCCAGGACTTTTCTTTACATTTCTATGTTTTCCAGGACTGTAAAATTGTCAATAATTTCCAGGTTTTCCAGGACGAGTGGGAACCCTGAGAGAACTAGCTTCTGTCATCAGCTATCTGAATGAGAAATATGACGATGATGCACCCATGATGACTCCTGAACATAGCATCCCTTGTGATCCTCTTTTTTTTTTATTATTTAATCTACCTTTAAAGCAAAAAAAAAAAAAGTTTGCAAATTGTGATGAATAGGAATGAATATATTTATGTTACATTTTACACATTTAATCTACCTCTGAAAGCCAGACACTGACAGTCTAGTCTGAGACCGAGTCTAGTCTTCTGACATTTATTTATTTTTAAGTTATATAGTTATATGTTACTAGGGCTGTCAAAATAATACGTTAATTTCAATTAATTATTTTGAGAAAAAATAACGCATTAAAAAAACTAACGCAGATTAATAAATTCCGTATTGACCTTTGAACCTGGAGCTGTTCTCGTGCGCGCGAGCTCTTTCAAAGTAAAAACGTCTTTGCACTCTCTCTCTACTCACAATAATAATCTAAATCAACTGACACAATGCTAAAAGTTTGTAAGACCGAATCCATGTTCACAAGGCGCATTCGGAGAATGTTTTCCTGAATAACCTCCGGGCATGAATAGTGCTCAAAAGAACGTCACCTCATCTTCTCTGACAGGCGCCCTGCATGTGCAGCTGACATAAACCACACTTTCAGTAAACAAAAAGAAAATCCTATCCAGTGGTGAAGTGTTTTCTGTGTTGACAAATCTTTTGCGATGTCCTAATAACAGTCGCGATTTGCACGCAACGCGGTCAACGTCCGCTAATGTCAACTTCGTGACCTAATGACTCATTGAACAGATTCATTTAAGAATCATGACAACAATGATCGTCCACACGGTCTATAATGAATCATTTACTCGAACAACTCTGAAATGAGAAATAAGTGTGCTTACCCATTAGCAAGAGTGGTTAGTAAAATTAGCCTTAATAATCCACAATATTTTCAGGTATTTAAATGACAATGTGTAGTAAATTAGGCTACCTATAAAATCAGTTAGTTTAGACTGGAGTGAGGTGAAACCAGAACAAAGCAAGTGTGTTAGCTAGGTGCATTCAATTCTATATGGTAGAAAATTATATATTAGTTAATATAACTTCTAAATGCTACTTTTTATACTTTCAGGTTTAGAAAAGTGTATCTTCTCTTACAAAGCTATAAAATCACTTTTTTTTTTTGCAAAGAGGGCAAGAAAGAATTACAGTGAGAGTGAGGGTACTTATTGTCAGTATCGGGCTCGCAGATCACATGGGTAGGGCACTTTTTACT
This sequence comes from Culter alburnus, assembly GCA_028476615.1. Lineage (NCBI taxonomy): Eukaryota > Metazoa > Chordata > Actinopteri > Cypriniformes > Xenocyprididae > Culter > Culter alburnus. Next base: position 79,544 of record JAOTNS010002991.1, read on the forward strand.
GTTTGTGTGGATTGACCATGTCTGTCACCACCGAAGACCATTTTGACCCAGGAAAAACCCTGCATTGATTCATTGAATGAAATATTTAATACTTTCACATCAAAAATTGTATGCGATAATTTAGATTAATAATCAAGAGTATGTAATTATTAGATTAAAATTTTAATCGATTGACAGCCATAATATATATATATATATATATATATATATATATATATCAGTGGCGTGCGGTCCATATAAGCTGCGAATGCTCTACATACCCAAGCATTCGTGGACTCGGCAACTAATATTAACATTAAATTACTATTAATTCCCTGTTTGATGTGTACCATAAAGCCTACAGGATTGGTGATGCATATGTAACTGTCCGTAATTTATTATTTGCCAAACGACGGTATTTCCTTAAATCTGCCAGTTACGGAGACTTCGGGTAAGCTGATTACGCAGCTTTTGCGCCTTGCGCTTTGTTATGGAGCATCATCATTGTCCCGCGTTCTCATTAGTTTTTGGTCTATGCGAGTTACATGGGCAGGATAAGCTAGGAGCTGATAGCTCGCCCAAGAGGAAAAAAGAGCTGCCAGATCTAACTAAAACTATTTTCATAGTATTCATTTCTCCATAGAGAATTTTTAAAGAAAACTTCTACCGTCCTACTGTAACTAGGCCTATCAGAGTATGTTAATCGATACTCTGTGCATTTGTTTAGTCAGTTTGCACAATTTCAACTTATTTTTTTAAAGAATAATGATATTTTTTATTATTATAGCTCCTTATATTTATTATAATTACATTTTATTTTTTATTATAATAGGCTGCTAATATTATGGTTATACTTATTTTTAATTATTAGTTAAAAAAAATACTTATGGCATACATTTAAATTGACGCCATGGTGTTTTTTATTTGTCGTGTCTGATTTAGATCTGTGTCCTAAACTGATTCGTTTCAAGGTGAATTATATTGTTTGTGTGACACTAGTGGCACTTAGCGGATCAAAAATACAGTATATTTTGCAAACGCACCTTTCGCATTTTGCGCCCCGTCGACTCAACATCACAGAAGCTCTTACAGGTGCTTGTGAAGGTACGTCTCAACAGGTAAAAATGTAGGCTACTCTCAGTAAAAGGTCCAACATTATGACTTTTTGCTGTGATGCTATTTGTCATGAGCAAGGAAATGAGTAAACTAACACTGAAAACGCGAGACACCAAGTGTGGGACATGCTAAAATGCTTAACGTGGCTTAATTTACTAAGACAGTGTTATTACCAAACCAGACTTACTAAACATCATACTAATGCTTTTTCTTTATAATGGTTTCTATGGGAGGAAACGCAATGTGTAGGCTAATTAAACGATTGAGTATATTCTGGGCTCATCTTCTTGCTGTACAGTGTACACAGTCAGTGCGTACGGGACACACCCGCAGCCCGCAGTGCGCAACCTATGATGGGCCCCACGCGATTCACCTATTTAGGCTAAGACTACTTTATAGCCTTTACTTTTTTTTTTAGAACTGAAGCAATTGACTAAGATGAAAATAGCATCAAACTGAAGCCCAAAAATGCAAGCAGAAGATCATAGAAAAGTGCTAACTTACCACAAAAGGGGGGAAAAATTCATCACTGTTGTTTCCATCGCCATTTGTAAGGTAGCCAACAACAGCAAGCTTTGATGCGCTGTGTTACTGTTAGCGGATGTGTGCCGAGACAAATAAATAGTTCGGTCTTTGCTGAGACATTATTATTGTTTTTATATTATTATATATTGTCCAAACGTATGTACCCCACGCCAGCTCTGCTAATGGTCAGCTACCGGAATGTATGAAGTTCTTTCTAAATGTAGCCTATAGCCAATAAGTTAGTATTTCTTTATTCTTTACTGTAACATAATTTAGTAACTACATCATTTGATGCACCGATCGAATTACTGAAAATTTGCAGCCGAAACAGCATTTACGCGCTTGTCTAGAAGGGAACTTATATGCCTATACGCAATTTGTGTTAACTTAGAAATTAGACCAGCTAAAATATATTGTTAGACCAAAACATCTTATAATTAATTAAGTAATAAAGACATGTATTTAAGAAATTTATAAAAAGAAAGACGTCTATTGCTTCAGCCTATTCAAAGGCCGCAGAAGAAACATTGATTCGTTTGTTACGCCACTTCAATCCATTCAACACCGACGTTTCATGGTTTTTATTTATTAAATATAGGCAATTGGTTGATGAAACATTGATTGAAATAAGATACAATTTCTACAAAACGAAATTCACTTTAAAGAACAGACTTACTATAAAACAAACTTAATGAGTGGTCTGACCCGCTGCATGTATCCCAACATTGGCATCCGTCATGCTATTCACTTTTAATCAACATAGGTGACATTTTAAAAAAAATATATATATATTATTAGGCTATAGCCCAATATGTAAATATAAATATGAAACTAAATTGGCTACATTTTTCCCTCTGGCGACGAATGCGCCAGCGCGTTCTGATGGATTTTTCCTCATGACAGAAACAACTTAAAACAGGCCTTCCGTCATTTTGGCGATAGCCTACAGATAGTGCAAGACTACAAATGGTCTACTTTTTCAAATTTTTTTTATATTACGCTCACAATAACAACAACACCTTGTAGGCTACTTTTGTAAAATGGAATAAATAAAAACAGGGTGCGCTTTCAGCTGTCTCTCTGCGAGAATCTTCTGAAACATCTCAAAAATTAATTAACTCGGCGAATTGTACATAAAAGAAAGACAACATCTCCATGTGATAAGACATGTGTAGGTCTGTGTTAAATAGAGGCGATCTATCCACTGGAATTGTTGTTTCTGAAATCATGGCCAGTGCTCGTTGCGGCCGTGTTATCCGTTCTCTTGGCGTCCTTTGGTTTGAATGAGGAAATTTAGCCTCAATATTTATTCTACCGGTATTTTAGTTCTGCGATATCAAAATCACTAACAAAAGGCTACATATATGCTAGGCTAATATATTCGATAATAACCATCAAATAATCATGCAATGATAATTCACACATGATTCACTGTTAAATCAGTTTTTGTAAACTGTGGGTAGATGGACTCAGGTGCACAACAAATTTTAACACATGACATCACTGCTTGTGGGAGGGGCCACCATCTCATTCTTTGCGGGGGGCTCACAGACTTGCGGTCGCCACTGTACACAGTAACTTTATTATGGTGTTTACTGAGTTGGTCTGTTAATATCACTGCTTAGTATACATTAGCGTTTTTTGAATGTTCAACTCAATGTAAAGTGCATCGGCAACATTTTTTCATGACACACCACCAACCGCATACCCTTTAAAAACCACTGCTCGTCAATTATAATGTTTGTATAATATTTTACATACCATTTGTCTCTGTTTTAATTTATTTTACTATACAATATTGGTAAAATAGTTGGATTTCTATGCACTTCTGTGATTGAGACAATGCAGCCTTTTATTTTGGAATGATGACATGGACGTCATAAGCCTGCGCCGCTCCGCATCTGTTGTGTTCTGCTGAATAAAGGTTTGTTTAAGAATTTAAGCCGTTTAAATCGACAGAAACGTTTAATAGTTTTACCCGCGATGTGAACTGAGTTTATTTATATAGTGGTAACATTGTGATTCTTTATCTAACAGTAAGGAAGGATATTGTGTGAGTAAAATCATATCCACTGATGAGAACAGTAAACCTGCGTTCATTTCTCTCTATACGTTATATATCTCAAATCGGTTTTCTGACACGAGTTCAGTCTCTGGAAGTCATGGATGGAGAAACTGAACTTTTCCCAACTCCGAGTCAATTGAATCAAAGCGTTGAGAAAGTTCAGTGGAATCACGACACGTGCCATGAGGGCTGTTTCATACAACAAATTAGAAAACCAGCTTATTATACTTATAAGTCAGACTATGTTGTCACCGAATTCTGTTTTAAACAATTTACATTAGTTCAACCTCGTTACTCTGGCCCTTAGATCTGGATTTGAACTAGCCTGGTCTTGAGCAGGCTAACTTACTTGGGTAGTAAGGGTGGTTTCATATTCACAGCATTTGGACTCTGATAAATTCCGACGTTCCAAGAAATGACATGCAATAAGTTAATGTTTGCGGGAATTTTAAGCAGCCGACATGATATTGACAACCAACGATTGTCACTTACACCATTTTTCACAGATTGCATCAAATAGGCAGGTTTTTTGATTTTAATGCCATTATTTATCTTGTGATGTCATGAATGTCCACTGGAATGTGAGAACAAGGCTATTGAAAGGATGCGAGATTCTGTGCGATATAAAAAACCAACTTTACCCAAGTGTAATTCTGTCAGGCCTAAGCTGAGTCCTCTAACTTTATGTGACCAGTAGGAAAGCAATAATATTACAGCTGACTCTCTCACCATACAAGTATTGATTAAAATAATTATAGAATATATATATGTGGTGTGTGTAGATAGTAGGTGTATAGT
>JAOTNS010002992.1:0-14313 GCA_028476615.1 Culter alburnus
GGTTGCTAGTGCTGGCTTGAAGCTTCACATTGATCCTGAGAGCTGATTGGTTGCCTGAGTGAAATGACCCGCCCCCTTGTCTCTATGACACTGTGACAATAGTGAGTGAGTGGAAGAAGGGTTCTAAGGCCTGCGTGTGTGAGTGTGTGTGAGAAAGTGACAGTTGAAATTCAAATTTCTGAACATTCCGCCATTGAAAAGCATGGACTTTTTTGGCCGCTTTTTCGCCCCCTGTGCGAACATCGTTGGTCCGATCGCTTATAAAAGTCATAGCACACCTCTCCTCAATGCCGGTCGATTTGACACCTCATTCATGGGTCTAGGACAAACGCTGCGGGAGGAGTAGCGCGCAGAAATAAAAGTGGAAGAAAATGAGTGTCTGTGTCTGAGAGAGAAAGGCTTCTAAGGGCCTGCATGTGTGTGTGTGTGAGAAAGTGACAGTTGAGATTTGAATTTCTGAATTCCGCCATTGAAGTCAATGGGACTTTTTGGCCGCTTTTTCGCCCCCTGTGCGAACATCGTTGGTCCGATCGCTTATAAAAGTCATAGCACACCACTCCTCAATGAGCCGGTCGATTGACACCTCATTCGGGTCTAGGACAAAACTGCGGGAGGAGTAGCCCGATATTTTGGCCAGAAGAAGAAGAAAAGAAAATAATAAGTATGCAGAAGATTAAGAATGGAGCTTTGCCTTTGGCAAGCACCATCAGAAAAGAATGGAGCTTTGCCTTTGCCTCAATTCACACCTCATACGACAAACGGTGCGGGACGAGTACGCGCCAAAGTTTTGTTCTGAATAGTAATTACAATACTAGAATGTACATTTCCTGAAGAAAATGTGAATGGTGCTTGCAGTGGCAAAATTCGGCACCCGGTTGCTAGGGTGCTGTAATTGGTTGCTAGGGCGTGGCCATGAAGTCACTACTTATTGGCAGCTTGATAGGCCGAGTCAAAAGAGCCCAGCCCCAAGTCTCTATGACCTTCTAAACCAAAGATATGATCTCACAGATTTGGCCCCCATGTTAAGTCTATGGGAGTTTTTTCAGCCGTTTTTTCGTACGCTGTGCGAACATCGTACACCCGATCGCTTAGAAAAGTCATAGCACACCTCTCCTCAATAAGCCGGTCGATTTGACACCTCATTCGTGGGTCTACGACAAACGGTGCGGGACGAGTTACGCGCCAAAGTTTTGTTCAGGTGAATAGTAATTACAATACTAGAATGTACATTTCCTGAAGAAAATGTGAATGGTGCTTGCAGTGGCAAAACTATGCTAACATAATTACCGTCCTGCTAGGATGTTTTTAGCAAGATGCTAACATGATTAGCATGTTGATACATGATGCTAACACCCTTAGCATGCTGCTAACATGTTTTAAACAACTAAGCATAATGCTATGGTGCATGCTAGCATTACCATGAGGGCCCAATGATGCTAGCATAGCATCAAGATGCTAATCATGTTAGCATAATGCTAGCAACATGCTAACATGATTAGCATAATGCTAGCATGATGCTATGTTGCTAGCATGATTTTAACAAGATGCTAATCATGTTAGCATAACGCTAGCAAACATGCTAACATGATTAGCATAATGCTAGCATGATGCTAGCATGATTACCATGTTGGTAGCATGTTTTTAACAGATGCTAACATGATTAGCATGTTTGCTAGCATGATGCTAACATGATTAGCATACTAGATGCTAACACAATTAGCATGCTACCAGCATGATGCTAACACATTTTTACTAGTTTGTGTCATGTTTAAACCCTAAGCTAATCACTATTAGCATGTAGCTATTCACTGCTAGCATGTGTAGCATGTTGTAAGTCCAGTTTGCTAGCATGAGTCAAAAGAGCCAACCGCCATGTCTCTATGATGCTCTGATGCAGAGATATAGATCTTGCTAAATGGTTGCTAGGGTACTCTGTTTGGTTGCTAGGGAGTGGCTTGGCAGCTACCAATGATGATACTCCAAAGGCTGCTTGACAATATAAACCAACCCCATGTCTTTACGATGTTCTGATGCAGAGATATAGATCTTGCAAAACGGTTGCTAGGGTACTCTGTTTGGTTGCTAGGGAGTGGCTTGGCAGCTGCCAGTAATGATAAACCAAAGGCTGCTTGCCAGTATGAATGATATAAACCAACCCCCATGCCTCTATGATATTCAGATTTGAAGATATCTGCCTATGCTTTGGGTTGCTAGGGTGCTCTAAATGGTTGCTAAGGCGTGGCTATGATGTCTTTAAGGTGATTTGTGATTGGCGGTTTGCTGCCTCGAGTCAAATGAGCCCATCCTCATGTTTATGACACTTCTATCCAAAGATATTCATTTGATCTTTTTCAATGGAAGTCTATGAAGCTTGTTACTAAGGTGCTCTATATGGTTGCTAGGGCGTGGCTTGATATCTTCAAAGTTATCCTGAGAGACTGATTGGTTGCCTGAGTAAAATGAGACCACCCCCTTGTCTCTATGACATTGTGATCCAGAGTTATGACTTGTCAAAGTTCGTTCCAATGTTAAGTCTATGGGATTTTTTTCGCTACTTTTTCGCCCGCCGGACGAACATCGTACACCCGATCGCTTATAAAAGTCATAGCACACCTCTCCTCAATGAGCCGGTCGATTTGACACCTCATTCATGGGTCTAGGACAAAAACTGCGGGAGGAGTAGCGCGCCAAACTTTTGTGTGGAATAATAATAATAATAATAAAATAATAATATAAGTATGCAGAAGATTAAGAATGGAAAGCACCATTCCTTTGCCTTTGGCAAGGAACATTTCATTTCCTGAAGAAAATGTGAATGGTGCTTGCAGTGGCAAAATTCGGCACTCTTGATTAGCATGATGCTAGCATGATGCTAACACCATTAGCATACTGCTAAATGTTTTAGCAAGATGCTAATCATGTTAGCATAATGCTAGCAACATGCTAACATGATTAGCATGTTACTAGCATGATGCTAACACCCGCATACTGCTAGGATGTTTTAACAAGATGCTAATCATGTTAGCATAATGCTAGCAACATGCTAACATGATTAGCATAGCATGATGCTAGCTGTTGATGCTAACATGATTAGCATGTTTGCTAGCATGCTACTAGCATGATGCTAGCATGATGCTAGCATGGCTAACACATTTTCACTAGTTTGTGTCATGTTTAAACCCTAGCTAATTGTTATTAGCATGTAGCTATTCACTGCTAGCATGTGTATCATGTTGGAAGTCCAGATTGCTAGCATGAGTCAAAAGAGCCAACCGCCATGTCTCTACGATGCTCTGATGCAGAGATATAGGTCTTGCTAAACGGTTGCTAGGGTACTCTGTTTGGTTGCTAGGAGTGGCTTGGCAGCTGCCAATGATGATACTCCAAAGGCTGCTTGACAATATAAACCAACCCCATGTCTTACGATGTTCTGATGCAGAGATATACATCTTGAAAACGGTTGCTAGGGTACTCTGTTTGGTTGCTAGGGAGTGGCTTGGCAGCTGCCAATGATGATACCCAAAGGCTGCTTGCCAGTATGAATGATATAAACCAACCCCCATGCTTGCATGATATTCAGATTTGAAGATATCCCTCTTTGCTTTGGGTTGCTAGGGTGCTCTAATGGTTGCTAGGGCGTGGCTAGGAGTCTTGAAGGTGATTCGTGATTGGCAGTTTGCTGCCCCGAGTCAAATGAGCCCACCCTCATGTTTCTATGACACTTCTATCCAAAGATATTCCTTTGATCTTTTTCAATGGAAGTCTATGGAACTTGTTGCTATGGTGCTCTATATGGTTGCTAGGGCGTGGCTTGATAGCTTCACAATGATCCTGGGAGACTGATTGGTCCTGAGTGAAATGAGCCCACCCCCTTGTCTCTATGTCATTGTGATCCAGAGTTATGTTCAATACAAATCCCTATGTAATTTCCCATAGTAGGAAAAACACAGTACTTCCTGGTTCATGGGCACGGCTTCACCATAGTATGTCTATGGGGCAAATTTGGGCAGCTCTTGCGCCCCAGGGGTACAACTTACACCCCATTTTGAGGTATGGTCTGAGAGAGCCTGTCAGCCTCTTCAAACGTGGTAACCACATGTTTCTACGAAATTCTCGTTAGGAGCTATGACTCGTCAAAGTTCGTCGCAATGTTAAGTCTATGGGATTTTTCGCATTTTTTCGCCCGCCGGACGAACATCGTACACCCGATCGCTTATAAAAGTCATAGCACACCACTCCTCAATAGGCCGGTCGATTTGACACCTCATTCGTGGGTCTATGACAAAAACTGCGGGAGAGTTACGCGCAGACGAAAGTGTCCAAGAAGAAGAATAATAAGTATGCAGAAGAATAAGAATGGAGCTTTGCCTTTGGCAAGCACCATTAACTAGAATGTACATTTCCTGAAGAAAATGTGAATGGTGCTTGCAGTGGCAAAATTCGCCACCGGTTGCTAGGGTGCTGTAATTGGTTGCTAGGGCGTGGCTATGAAGTCACTACTTATTGGCGGCTTGATAGGCCGAGTCAAAAGAGCCCAGCCCCAAGTCTCTATGACCTTCTAAACCAAAGATATGATCTCACAGATTTGGCCCCATGTTAAGTCTATGGGAGTTTTTTCAGCCGTTTTTTCGTACGCTGTGCGAACATCGTACACCCGATCGCTTAGAAAAGTCATAGCACACCTCTCCTCAATAAGCCGGTCGATTTGACACCTCATTCGTGGGTCTACGACAAACGGTGCGGGACGAGTTACGCGCCAAAGTTTTGTTCAGGTGAATAGTAATTACAATACTAGAATGTACATTTCCTGAAGAAAATGTGAATGGTGCTTGCAGTGGCAAAATCGGTTGCTAGGCGTTTGCTAAGGGGGGTGGTTGCTAAGGTGTTGCTAGGCGGTTGCTATGCTAGGCGGTTGCTATGGGGTTGCTAGGGTGTTGCTAGGTGGTGGTAGTTGTCACAGATAGTTACTGTGGAGTTTCTATAGAGTTGTTCTCAGCCCACTTTAGCACTTAGCTAATCACTATTAGCATGTAGCTATTAACTGCTAGCATGTGTACATGTTGGAAGTCCAGTTTGCTAGCATGAGTCAAAAGAGCCAACCGCCATGTCTCTATGATGCTCTGATGCAGAGATATAGATATTGCTAACGGTTGCTAAGGTACTCTGTTTGTTGCTAGGGATGGCTTGGCAGCTGCCAGTAATGATAACCAAAGGCTGCTTGCCAGTATGAATGCTATAAACCAACCCCTATGCCTCTATGATATCAGATTTGAAGATATCCTTTATGCTTTGGGTTGCTAGGTGCTCTAAATGGTTGCTAGGCGTGGTTATGAAGTTTTGAAGGTGATTCGTGATTGGCTGTTGCTGCCCGAGTCAAATGAGCCCACCCTCATGTTTCTATGACACTCTATCCAAAGATATTCCTTTGATATTTTTCAATGGAAGTCTATGGAGCTTGTTGCTATGGTGCTCTATATGGTTGCTAGGGCGTGGGCTTGATAGCTTCACATTGATCCTGAGACACTGATTGGTTGCCTGAGTAAAATGAGCCCGCCCCTTGTCTCTATGACACTGTGATCAATAGTGAGTGAGTGAGAGAAAGGGTTCTAAGAGCCTGCGTGTGTGAGTGTGTGTGAGAAAGTGACAGTTGAAATTCAAATTTCTGAAGATTCCGCCATTGAAAGTCAATGGGACTTTTTTGGCCGCTTTTTCGTCCGCTGTGCGAACATCGTTGGTCCGATCGCTTATAAAAGTCATAGCACACCTCTCCTCAATGAGCCGGTCGATTTGACACCTCATTCATGGTCTAGGACAAACGCGGGAGGAGTAGCGCGCAGAAATAAAAGTGGAAGAAAATGAGTGTCTGTGTCTGAGAGAGAAAGGCTTCTAAGGGCCTGCGTGTGAGTGTGTGTGAGAAAGTGACAGTTGAGATTTGAATTTCTGAACATTCCGCCATTGAAAGTCAATGGGACTTTTTTGGCCGCTTTTTCGTCCGCTGTGCGAACATCGTTGGTCCGATCGCTTATAAAAGTCATAGCACACCTCTCCTCAATGAGCCGGTCGATTTGACACCTCATTCATGGGTCTAGGACAAAAGCTGCGGGAGGAGTAGCGCGCAGAAAAAAAAGTGGAAGAAGAAGAAGAAGAAGAAGATATAAGTGGAGAAGAAAATGGAGCTTTGCCTTTGGCAAGCACCATAATAATAACTAGAATGTACATTTCCTGAAGAAAATGTGAATGGTGCTTGCAGTGGCAAAATTCGGTACCCGGTTGCTAGGCGGTTGCTAAGGCTAGGCGTTGCTTTCTGGGTGGTTGCTAGGCGGTTGCTATGGTAACCTGAGTTGCCAGTAATGATAAACCAAAGGCTGCTTGCCAGTATGAATGATATAAACCAAACCTCATGCCTCTATGATTTCAGATTGAAGATATCCCTCTTTGATTTGGGTTGCTAGGGTGCTCTAAATGGTTACTAGGGCGTGGCTATGAAGTGTTTAAGGTGATTTTGTGATTGGCTGTTTGCTGCCCCTAGTCAAATGAGCCCACCCTCATGTTTCTATGACACTCCTATCCAAAGATATTCCTTTGATCTTTTTCAATGGAAGTCTATGGAACTTGTTGCTATGGTGCTCTATATGGTTGCTAGGGCGTGGCTTGATAGCTTCACAATGATCCTGAGACACTGATTGGTTGCCTGAGTGAAATGAGCCCGCCCCCTTGTCTCTATGACTGTGATCAATAGTGAGTGAGTGAGAGAAAGGGTTCTAAGGGCCTGCGTGTGTGGTGTGTGTGAGAAAGTGACAGTTGAAATTCAAATTTCTGAAGATTCCGCCATTGAAAGTCAATGGGACTTTTTTGGCCGCTTTTTCGCCCCCTGTGCGAACATCGTTGGTCCGATCGCTTATAAAAGTCATAACACACATCTCCTCAATGAGCCGGTCGATTTGACACCTCATTCATGGGTCTAGGACAAACGCTGCGGGAGGAGTAGCGCGCAGAAATAAAAGTGGAAGAAAATGAGTGTCTGTGTCTGAGAGAGAAAGGCTTCTAAGGGCCTGCGTGGTGAGTGTGTGTGAGAAAGTGACAGTTGAGAGACGGAATGTTCGTGAATTTGAATTTTTCAATGTAAGTCAATGGGACTTTTTTGGCCGCTTTTTCGTCCGCTGTGCGAACATCGTTGGTCCGATCGCTTATAAAAGTCATAGCACACCTCTCCTCAATGAGCCGGTCGATTTGACACCTCATTCATGGGTCTAGGACAAAACTGCGGGAGGAGTAGCGCGCAGAAAAAAAGTGGAAGAAGAAGAAGAAGAAGAATAATAATAAGTATGCACTTAGCACAATTAACTAGAATGTACATTTCCTGAAGAAAATGTGAATGGTGCTTGCAGTGGCAAAATTCCACCGGTTGCTAGGGTGCTGTAATTGGTTGCTAGGGCGTGGCTATGAAGTCACTACTTATTGGCGGCTTGATAGGCCGAGTCAAAAGAGCCCAGCCCCAAGTCTCTATGACCTTCTAAACCAAAGATATGATCTCACAGATTTGGCCCCCATGTTAAGTCTATGGGAGTTTTTTCAGCCGTTTTTTCGTACGCTGTGCGAACATCGTACACCCGATCGCTTAGAAAAGTCATAGCACACCTCCTCAATAAGCCGGTCGATTTGACACCTCATTCGTGGGTCTACGACAAACGGTGCGGGACGAGTTACGCGCCAAAGTTTTGTTCAGGTGAATAGTAATTACAATACTAGAATGTACATTTCCTGAAGAAAATGTGAATGGTGCTTGCAGTGGCAAAATTCGGCACCGGTTGCTAGGGTGCTGTAATTGGTTGCTAGGGCGTGGCTATGAAGTCACTACCTATTGGCGGCTTGATAGGCCGAGTCAAAAGAGCCCAGCCCAAGTCTCTATGACCTTCTAAACCAAAGATATGATCTCACAGATTTGGCCCCCATGTTAAGTCTATGGGAGTTTTTTCAGCCGTTTTTTCGTACGCTGTGCGAACATCGTACACCCGATCGCTTAGAAAAGTCATAGCACACCTCTCCTCAATAAGCCGGTCGATTTGACACCTCATTCGTGGGTCTACGACAAACGGTGCGGGACGAGTTACGCGCCAAAGTTTTGTTCAGGTGAATAGTAATTACAATACTAGAATGTACATTTCCTGAAGAAAATGTGAATGGTGCTTGCAGTGGCAAAACTCGGCACTCTTGATTAGCATGATGCTAACATAATTACCGTCCTGCTAGGATGTTTTTAGATTCTAACATGATTAGCATGTTGCTAGCATTATGCTAACAGCATGCTGCTAGCATGTTTTTATCATGTTAGCATGTTTGCTAGCATTATGCTATTAGCATAATGCTAGCATGATGCTAGCATGATTACCATGTTGCTAGCATGATTTTAACAAGATGCTAATCATGTTAGCATAATGCTAGCAACATGCTAACATGATTAGCATAATGCTAGCATGATGCTAGTATGATTACCATGTTGATAACATGTTTTTAACAAGATGCTAACATAATTAGCATGTTTGCTAGCATGATGCTAACATGATTAGCATGCTACTAGCATGATGCTAACACAATTAGCATGTTACCAGCATGATGCTAACATTTTTTACTAGTTTGTGTCATGTTTAAACCCTAAGCTAATCACTATTAGCATGTAGCTATTCACTGCTAGCATGTGTAGCATGTTGGAAGTCCAGTTTGCTAGCATGAGTCAAAAGAGCCAACCGCCATGTCTCTATGAAGCTCTGATGCAGAGATATAGATCTTGCTAAATGGTTGCTAGGGTACTCTGTTTGGTTGCTAGGGAGTGGCTTGGCAGCTACCAATGATGATACTCCAAAGGCTGCTTGACAATATAAACCAACCCCCATGTCTTTATGATGTTCTGATGCAGAGATATAGATCTTGCAAACGGTTGCTAGGGTACTCTGTTTGGTTGCTAGGGAGTGGCTTGGCAGCTACCAGTGATGATACTCCAAAGGCTGCTTGACAATATAAACCAACCCCCATGTCTTTATGATATTCAGATTTGAAGATATCTGCCTATGCTTTGGGTTGCTAGGGTGCTCTATATGGTTGCTAAGGCGTGGCTATGATGTCTTTAAGGTGATTTGTGATTGGCGGTTTGCTGCCTCGAGTCAAATGAGCCCACCCTCTTGTTTGTACGACACTCCTATCCAAAGATATTCATTTGATCTTTTTCAATGGAAGTCTATAGAGCTTGTTACTAAGGTGCTCTATATGGTTGCTAGGGCGTGGGTTGATAGCTTCACAATGATCCTGAGAGACTGATTGGTTGCCTGAGTAAAATGAGCCCACCCCCTTGTCTGTATGTCATTGTGATCCAGAGATATGTTCAATACAAAATCTCTATGTCATTTCCCATAGTAGGAAAAACGCACTGTTTCATGGGCACGGCTTCACCATAGTAAGTCTATGGGGCAACTTTGGGCAGCTCTTGTGCCCCAGGGGTACAACTTACACCCCATTTTGAGGTATGGTCTGACAGAACCTGTCAGCCCCTTCAATCGTGGTGACCCACATGTTTCTACGAAATTCTCGTTAGGAGCTATGACTCGTCAAAGTTCATCCCAATGTTAAGTCAATGGGATTTTTCGCCCGATTTTTCGCTCGCCGGACGAACATCGTACACCCGATCGCTTATAAAAGTCATAGCACACCATTCCCGAATAATCCGCACGATTTGACACCTCATCCGTGGTTCTGTGACAAAAACTGCGGGACTAGTTACGCGCCGAAATTTTGTCCAGAAGAAGAAGAAGAAGCAGAATAAGTATGCAGGAGAATAAGAATGGAGCTTTGCCTTTGGCAAGCACCATTAACTAGAATGTACATTTCCTGAAGAAAATGTGAATGGTGCTTGCAGTGGCAAAATTCGGCACTCTTGATTAGCATGATGCTAGCATGATGCTAACACCATTAGCATACTGCTAGGATGTTTTTAACAGATGCTAATCATGTTAGCATAATGCTAGCAACATGCTAACATGATTAGCATGTTTAGCATGATGCTAACACCCTTAGCCTACTGCTAACATGTTTTAACAAGATGCTAATCATGTTAGCATAATGCTAGCAACATGCTAACATGATTAGCATGTGCTAGCATGTTTTTAACAAGATGCTAACATGATTAGCATGTTTGCTAACATGATAACATGCATGCTATGATTAGCATGATGCTAAATGATTAACATGCTACTATCATGATGCTAACACATTTTCACTAGTTTGTGTCATGTTTAAACCTTAGCTAATTGTTATTAGCATGTAGCTATTCACTGCTAGCATGTGTATCATGTTGGAAGTCCAGATTGCTAGCATGAGTCAAAAGAGCCAACCGCCATGTCTCTACGATGCTCTGATGCAGAGATATAGGTCTTGCTAAACGGTTGCTAGGGTACTCTGTTTGGTTGCTAGGGAGTGGCTTGGCAGCTGACAATGATGATACTCCAAAGGCTGCTTGACAATATAACCAACCCCATGTCTCTACGATGTTCTGATGCAGAGATATACATCTTGAAAAACGGTTGCTAGGGTACTCTGTTTGGTTGCTAGGGAGTGGCTTGGCAGCTGCCAATGATGATACACCAAAGGCTGCTTGCCAGTATGAATGATTTAAACCAACCCCCATGCTTGCATGATATTCAGATTTGAAGATATCCCTCTTGCTTTGTGTTGCTAGGGTGCTCTAATGGTTGCTAGGGCGTGGCTAGGAGGTCTTGAAGGTGATTCGTGATTGGCCGTTTGCTGCCCCAAGTCAAATGAGCCCACCCTCATGTTTCTATGACACTTCTATCCAAAGATATTCCTTTGATCTTTTTCAATGGAAGTCTATGGAACTTGTTGCTATGGTGCTCATATGGTTGCTAGGGCGTGGCTTGATAGCTTAACAGTGATCCTGAGACACTGATTGGTTGTCTGAGTGAAATGAGCCCACCCCTTGTCTCTATGACACTGTGATCAATAGTGAGTGAGTGACAGAAAGGTTTCTGAGGCCTGCGTGTGTGTGTGTGTGAGAAAGTGACAGTTGAAATTCAAATTTCTGAAGATTCCGCCATTGAAAGTCAATGGGACTTTTTGGCCGCTTTTTCGTCCGCTGTACGAACATCGTTGGTCCGATCGCTTATAAAAGTCATAGCACACCTCTCCTCAATGAGCCGGTCGATTTGACACCTCATTCATGGGTCTAGGACAAACGCTGCGGAGGAGTAGCGCAGAAATAAAAGTGGAAGAAAATGAGTGTCTGTGTCTGAGAGAGAAAGGCTTCTAAGGGCCTGCGTGTGTGAGTGTGTGTGAGAAAGTGACAGTTGAGAGAGACGAATGTTCGTGAATTTGAATTTTTCAATGTAAGTCAATGGGACTTTTTGGCCGCTTTTTCGTCCGCTGTGCGAACATCGTTGGTCCGATCGCTTATAAAAGTCATAGCACACCTGTCCTCAATGAGCCGGTCGATTTGACACCTCATTCATGGGTCTAGACAAAACTGCGGGAGGAGTAGCGCGCAAAGTGTCCAGAGAAGAAGAAGAAGAAGAATAATAATAAGTATGCAGAAGAATAAGAATGGAGCTTTGCCTTTGGCAAGCACCATTAACTAGAATGTACATTTCCTGAAGAAAAATGTGAATGGTGCTTGCAGTGGCAAAACTCGGCACCCAGTTGCTAGGGTGTTTCTAGGCAGTTGCTAAGGTGTTCTGGGTGGTTGCTAGGTGGTTGCTATGGTGTTCTGGGTGGTTGCTAGGCAGTTGCTAAGGTACCTGGGGTGGTCACTACGGTGTTACTAGGCGGTTGCTAGGGTGTTCTGGGTGGTTGCTAGGTGGTTGCTATGGTAACCCGGATGGTTGCTAGGATGTTGCTAGGCAGTTGCTAAGGTACCTGGGGTGGTCACTACAGTGTTGCTAGGTGGTTGCTAGGGTGTTCTGGATGGTTGCTAGGCGGTTGCTATGGTAACCAGGGTGGTTGCTATGGTGTTACTAGGTGGTTGGTAGTTGTCACAGATAGTTACTATGGAGTTTCTATAGAGTTCCCGGCATGTTCTCAGCCCACTTTAGCACTTAGCTAATCACTATTAGCATGTAGCTATTCACTGCTAGCATGTGTAGCATGTAGCAAGTTTGCTAGCATGAGTCAAAAGAGCCAACTGCCATGTCTTTACGATGCTCTGATGCAGAGATATAGGTCTCGCTAAACGGTTGCTAGGGTACTCTGTTTGGTTGCTAGGGAGTGGCTTGGCAGCTACCAATGATGAAACTCCAAACGCTGCTTGACAATATAAACCAACCCCCACACATCTGTATGATGCTCTGATGCAGAGATATAGGTCTCGCTACACGGTTGCTAGGGTACTCTGTTTGGTTGCTAGGGAGTGGCCTGGCAGCTGCCACTGATGATACACCAAAGGATGTTTGCCAGTATGAATGATATAAACCAACCCCCATGCCACTATGATATTCAAATTTGAAGATATCCCTCTATGCTTTGGGTTGCTAGGGTGCTCTATATGGGTGCTAGGGCGTGGCTATGAAGTGTTCAAGGTGATTTGTGATTGGCCGTTTGTTACCCCGAGTAAAATGAGCCCACCCCCTTGTCTCTATGACACTGTAATCCAGAGTTATGTTCAATACAAAATCCCTATGTAATTTCCCATAGTAGGAAAAACACAGTACTTCCTGGTTCATGGGCACGGCTTCACCATAGTATGTCTATGGGGCAATTTTGGGCAGCTCTTGCGCCCCAGGGGTACAACTTACACCCCATATTGAGGTATGGGCTGACAGAGCTTGCCAGCCTCTTCAAACGTGGTAACCCACATGTTTCTACGAAATTCTCGCTCGGACCAATGACTCGTCAAAGTTTGTCGCAATGCAAAGTCTATGGGATTTTTTTCGCTACTTTTTCGCCCGCCGGACGAACATCGTACACCCGATCGCTTATAAAAGTCATAGCACAGGTCTCCCCAATGAGCCGATCGATTTGACACCTCATTCATGGGTCTAGGACAAACGCTGCGGGAGGAGTAGCGCGCAGAAATAAAAGTGGAAGAAAATGAGTGTCTGTGACTGAGAGAGAAAGGCTTCTAAGGGCCTGCGTGTGTGAGTGTGTGTGAGAAAGTGACAGTTGAGAGAGACGGAATGTTCGTGAATTTGAATTTTTCAATGTAAGTCAATGGGACTTTTTGGCCGCTTTTTCGTCCGCTGTGCGAACATCGTTGGTCCGATCGCTTATAAAAGTCATAGCACACCTCTCCTCAATGAGCCGGTCGATTTGACACCTCATTCATGGGTCTAGGACAAAAGCTGCGGGAGGAGTAGCGCGCAGAAATTTTGTCCAGAAGAAGAAGAAGAAGCAGATAATAATACTAGAATGTACATTTCCTGAAGAAAATGTGAATGGTGCTTGCAGTGGCAAAATTCGGCACCGGTTGCTAGGGTGCTGTAATTGGTTGCTAGGGCGTGGCTATGAAGTTGCTGTGTCACTACTTATTGGCTGGCCGAATCAAAAGAGCCCAGCCCCAAGTCTCTATGACCTTCTGATCCAAAGATATGATCTCACAGATTTTGACCCAATGTTAAGTCTATGGGAGTTTTTCAGCCGTTTTTCGCACGCTGTGCGAACATTGTACACCCGATCGCTTAGAAAAGTCATAGCACACCTCTCCTCAATGAGCCGGTCGATTTGACACCTCATTCATGGGTCTAGGACAAACGCTGCGGGAGGAGTTACGCGCAAAGTTTGTTCAGGTGAATAGTAATTACAATACTAGAATGTACATTTCCTGAAGAAAATGTGAATGGTGCTTGCAGTGGCAAAACTCGGCACTCTTGATTAGCATGATGCTAACATAATTACCGTCCTGCTAGGATGTTTTTAAAAGATGCTAACATGATTAGCATGTTGCTAGCATTATGCTAACACCCTTAGCATGCTGCTAGCATGTTTTAGAAAGATGCTAATCATGTTAGCATATTGCTAGCAACATGCTAACATGATTAGCATGTTGCTAGCATGATGCTAACACCCTTAGCATGCTGCTAGCATGTTTTTAGAAAGATGCTAATCATGTTAGCATAATGCTAGCAACATGCTAACATGATTAGCATAATGCTAGCATGATGCTAGCATGATTACCATGTTGCTAGCAGGTTTTAACAAGATGCTAACATAATTAGCATGTTTGCTAGCATGATGCTAACATGATTAGCATGCTACTAGCATGATGCTAACACAATTAGCATGTTACCACCATGATGCTAACACATTTTTACTAGTTGT
>JAOTNS010002993.1:0-16255 GCA_028476615.1 Culter alburnus
CTGTAAGGCGTTTTTGCTAGGTGTTCTGGGTGGTTGCTATAGCGGGTGCTATGGTAACCTGGGTGTGCAAGGGTGTGCTACAGTTGCTAAGTACCTGGGGTGGTCACTATGGTGTTGCTGGCGGATAGGGTGTTCTGGGTGGTTGCTAGGTGGTTGGCTATGGTAACTGGGGTTGCTAGGGTGTTGCTAGGCAGTTGCTAAGGTATTTGGCTAAGGTGTTGCTAGGCGGTTGCTAGGTGTTCTGGTGGTTGACGGTTGCTATGGGAATGAGTGGTGCTAGGGTGTTGCTAGGCAGTTGCTAAGGTGCTGAGGTGTTGCTAGGTGTTGCTAGGCGGTTGCTAGGGTGTTCTGGTGTTGCTAGGCGGTTGCTATGGTAACCTGGGTGGTTGCTAGGTGTTGCTAGGCAGTTGCTAAGGTACTTGGGGTGTTTGCTAAGGTGGGCTAGGCGTTTGCTAGGGTGTTCTGGGTGGTTGCTAGGCGGTTGCTATGGTAACCTGGGTGGTTGCTAGGGTGTTGCTAGCAGTTGCTAAGGTACCTTGGGGGTCACTACGTGTGCTAGGCAGTTGCTAAGGGTTCTGGGGTTGCTATGGTAACCTGGTGGTTGCTAGGGTGTTGCTAGGCAGTTGCTAAGGTACTTGGGGTGGTTGCTAAGGTGTTGCTAGGCGGTTGCTAGGGTGTTCTGGGTGGTTGCTAGGCGGTTGCTATGGTAACCTGGGTGGTTGCTAGGGTGTTGCTAAGGTCTTGGGGGGTTGCTAGCTAGGCCTAGGTGGGGCGTGCTATGGTAACCTGGGTGTTGCTAGGTGTTGCTAGGCTTTGCTAAGGTACTTGGGGTGGTTGCTAAGGTGTTGCTAGGCGGTTGCTAGGGTGTTCTGGGTGGTTGCTAGGTGGTTGCTATGCGGTTGCTATGGTAACCTGGGTGGTTGCTAGGGTGTTGCTAGGCGGTTGCTAAGGTATTGGGGTGGTTGCTAAGGTGTTGCTAGGCGGTTGCTAGGGTGTTCTGGGTGGTTGCTAGGCGGTTGCTATGGTAACCTGGGTGGTTGCTATGGTGTTACTAGGTGGTTGGTAGTTGTCACAGATAGTTACTATGGAGTTTCTATAGAGTTCTTAGCATGTTCTCAGCCCACTTTAGCACTTAGCTAATCACTATTAGCATGTAGCTATTGCTAGCATGTGTAGCATGTTGCAAGTACAGTTGCTAGCATGAGTCAAAAAAGCCAACCCCCATGTCTGTACGATGTTCTGATGCAGAGATATAGATCGCTAAATGGTTGCTAGGGTACTCTGTTTGGTTGCTAGGGAGTGGCTTGGCAGCTACCAATGATGATACTCCAAAGGCTGCTTGACAATATAAACCAACCCCCATGTCTTTACGATGTTCTGATGCAGAGATATAGATCTTGCTAAACGGTTGCTAGGGTACTCTGTTTGGTTGCTAGGGAGTGGCTTGGCAGCTACCAATGATGATACTCCCAAAGGCTGCTTGACAATAAACCAACCCCCATGTCTTTACGATGTTCTGATGCAGAGATATAGATCTTGCTAAACGGTTGCTAGGGTACTCTGTTTGGTTGCTAGGGAGTGGCTTGGCAGCTGCCAGTAATGATAAACCAAAGGCTGCTTGCCAGTATGAATGATATAAACCAACCCCCATGCCTCTATATTCAGATTGAAGATATCCCTCTATGCTTTGGGTTGCTAGGTGCTCTAAATGGTTGCTAGGGGTGGATGAAGTCTTGAAGGTGATTCGTGATTGGCGGTTGCTGCCCGAGTCAAATGAGCCCACCCTCATGTTTTCTATGACACTCTATCCAAAGATATTCATTTGATCTTTTTCAATGGAAGTCTATGGAACTTGTTGCTATGGTGCTCTATATGGTTGCTAGGGCGTGGCTTGATAGCTTCACAATGATCCTGAGAGACTGATTGGTGCCTGAGTAAATGAGCCCACCCCCTTGTCTCTATGACATTGTGATCCAGAGTTATGTTCATACAAAATCCCTATGTAATTTCCCATAGTAGGAAAAACACAGTACTTCCTGGTTCATGGGCACGGCTTCACCATAGTATGTCTATGGGGAAATTTGGGCAGCTCTTGCGCCCCAGGGGTACAACTTACACCCCATTTTGAGGTATGGTCTGAGAGAGCCTATCAGCCTCTTCAAACGTGGTACCCACATGTTTCTACGAAATCCTCGTTAGGAGCTATGACTCGTCAAAGTTCGTCGCAATGCAAGTCTATGGGATTTTTCGCCCTTTTTCGCCCGCCAGACGAACATCGTACACCCGATCGCTTATAAAAGTCATAGCACACCATTCCCAATAATCCGCACGATTTGACACCTCATTCGTGGGTCTGACAAAAGCTGCGGGAGGAGTAGCGTGCCAAAATTTTGTGTGGAATAATAATAATAATAATAATAATAATAATAGCGGGAGAATAAGAATGGAGCTTTGCCTTTGGCAAGCATGAGTCAAAAAAGCCAACCCCATGTCTGTACGATGTTCTGATGCAGAGATATAGATCTGCTAAACGGTTGCTAGGGTACTCTGTTTTGGTTGCTAGGGTGGCTTGGCAGCTATCATGATGATACTCCCAAAGGCTGCTTGACATATAAACCAACCCCCATGTCTTTACGATGTTCTGATGCAGAGATATAGATCTTGCTAAACGGTTGCTAGGGTACTCTGTTTGGTTGCTAGGGAGTGGCTTGGCAGCTACCAATGATGATACTCCAAAGGCTGCTTGACAATATAAACCAACCCCCATGTCTTTACGATGTTCTGATGCAGAGATATAGATCTTGCTAAACGGTTGCTAGGGTACTCTGTTTGGTTGCTAGGGAGTGGCTTGGCAGCTGCCAGTAATGATAAACCAAAGGCTGCTTGCCAGTATGAATGATATAAACCAACCCCCATGCCTCTACGATATTCAGATTTGAAGATATCCCTTTATGCTTTGGGTTGCTAAGGTGCTCTAAATGGTTGCTAGGGAGTGGTTATGAAGTCTTGAAGGTGATTCGTGATTGGCTGGTTGCTGCACCGAGTCAAATGAGCCCACCCTCATGTTTCTATGACACTTCTATCCAAAGATATTCATTTGATATTTTTCAATGGAAGTCTATGGAGCTTGTTGCTATGGTGCTCTATATGGTTGCTAGGGCGTGGCTTGATAGCTTCACAATGATCCTGAGAGACTGATTGGTGCCTGAGTGAAATGAGCCCACCCCTTGTCTCTATGACATTGTGATCCAGAGTTATGTCATACAAAATCCCTATGTAATTTCCCATAGTAGGAAAACACAGTACTTCCTGGTTCATGGGCACGGCTTCACCATAGTATGTCTATGGGGAAATTTGGGCAGCTCTTGCGCCCCACGGGTACAACTTACACCCCATTTTGAGGTATGATCTGAGAGAGCCTATCAGCCTCTTCAAACGTGGTGACCCACATGTTTCTACGAAATCCTCGTTAGGAGCTATGACTCGTCAAAGTTCGTCGCAATGTTAAGTCTATGGGATTTTTCGCCATTTTTCGCCCGCCAGACGAACATCGTACACCCGATCGCTTATAAAAGTCATAGCACACCATCCCGAATAATCCGCACGATTTGACACCTCATTCGTGGGTCTGTGACAAAAGCTGCGGGAGGAGTAGCGTGCCAAAATTTGTGTGGAATAATAATAATAATAAAATAACTAGAATGTACATTTCCTGAAGAAAATGTGAATGGTGCTTGCAGTGGCAAAATTCGCCGCTCGGTTGCTAGGGTGCTGTAATTGGTTGCTAGGGCGTGGCATGAAGTCACTACTTATTGCGGCTTGATAGCCGAATCAAAAGCCCAGCCCCAAGTCTCTATGACCTTCTAAACCAAAGATATGATCTCACAGATTTGGCTCAATGTTAAGTCTATGGGAGTTTTTCAGCCGTTTTTTCGTACGCTGTGCGAACATCGTACACCCGATCGCTTAGAAAAGTCATAGCACACCTCTCCTCAATAAGCCGGTCGATTTGACACCTCATTGTGGGTCTACGACAAACGGTGCGGGACGAGTTACGCGCCAAAGTTTTGTTCAGGTGAATAGTAATTACAATACTAGAATGTACATTTCCTGAAGAAAATGTGAATGGTGCTTGCAGTGGCAAAATTCGGTACCCTAGGCGGTTGCTAAGGTATTTGGGGTGGTTGCTAAGGTGTTGCTAGGCGGTTGCTAGGGTTCTGTGTGGTTGCTAGTTGCTAGGCCTAAGCTGGCGGTTGCTAATTTGCTACCTGGGTGGTTCTAAGGTGTTGCTAGGCAGTTGCTAAGGTACTTGGAGTGGTTGCTAAGGTGTTGCTAGGCGGTTGCTAGGGTGTTCTGGGTGGTTGCTAGGCGTTGCTATGGTAACCTGGTGGTTGCTAGGGTGTTGCTAGGCAGTTGCTAAGGTACTTGGTGGTTGCTAAGGTGTTGCTAGGCGGTTGCTACTGGTGGTGCTAGGCGGTTGCTATGGTGGGTGGTTGCTAGGTGTTGCTAGGCAGTTGCTAAGGTACTGGGGTGGGTGTTGCTAGGCGGTTGCTAGGGTGTTCTGGGTGGTTGCTAGGCGGTTGCTATGGTAACCTGGGTGGTTGCTAGGGTGTTGCTAGGCAGTTGCTAAGGTACCTTGGGTGGTCACTATGGTGCTAGGCGGTTGCTAGGGTTCTGGGTGGTGCTAGGCGGTGCTATGGTAACCTGGTGGTTGCTAGGTGTTGCTAGGTTGCTAAGGTACCTGGGGTGGTCACTAGGTGTTGCTAGGCGGTTGCTAGGGTGTTCTGGGTGGTTGCTAGGCGGTTGCTATGGTAACCTGGGTGGTTGCTAGGGTGTTGCTAGGCAGTTGCTAAGGTACCTGGGGTGGTCACTATGGTGTTGCTAGGCGGTTGCTAGGTGTTCTGCTAGGGTATGGTAACCTGCTAGGGTGTTGCTAGGCAGTTGCTAAGGTACCTGGGGTGGTCACTACGGTGTTGCTAGGGGGTTCTAGGTGGTTGCTAGGCGGTTGCTATGGTAACCTGGGTGGTTGCTATGGTGTTACTAGGTGGTTGGTAGTTGTCACAGATAGTTACTATGGAGTTTCTATAGAGTTCTTAGCATGTTCTCAGCCCACTTTAGCACTTAGCTAATCACTATTAGCATGTAGCTATTCACTGCTAGCATGTGTAGCATGTTGGAAGTCCAGTTTGCTAGCATGAGTCAAAAGAGCCAACCGCCATGTCTCTATGATGCTCTGATGCAGAGATATAGATCTTGCTAAACGGTTGCTAGGGTACTCTGTTTGGTTGGGAGTGGCTTGGCAGCTACCAATGATGATACTCCAAAGGCTGCTTGACAATATAAAACCCCCATGTCTTTACGATGTTCTGATGCAGAGATATAGATCTTGCAAAACGGTTGCTAGGGTACTCTGTTTGGTTGCTAGGGGCTTGGCAGCTGCCAGTATGATAAACCAAGGCTGCTTGCCAGTATGAATGATATAAACCAACCCCTGCCTCTATGATATTCATTTGAAGATATCTGCCTATGCTTTGGGTTGCTAGGGTGCTCTAAATGGTTGCTAAGGCGTGGCTATGATGTCTTTAAGGTGATTTGTGATTGGCAGTTTGCTGCCTCGAGTCAAATGAGCCCACCCTCATGTTTGTACGACACTCCTATCCAAAGATATTCATTTGATCTTTTTCAATGGAAGTCTATGGAGCATGTTACTAAGGTGCTCTATATGGTTGCTAGGGCGTGGCTTGATAGCTTCACAATGATCCTGAGACTGATTGGTTGCCTGAGTAAAATGAGCCCACCCCCTTGTCTCTATGACACTGTAATCCAGAGTTATGTTCAATACAAAATCCCTATGTAATTTCCCATAGTAGGAAAAACACAGTACTTCCTGGTTCATGGGCACGGCTTCACCATAGTATGTCTATGGGGCAATTTTGGGCAGCTCTTGCGCCCCAGGGGTACAACTTACACCCCATATTGAGGTATGGGCTGACAGAGCTTGCCAGCCTCTTCAAACGTGGTAACCCACATGTTTCTACGAAATTCTCGCTCGGAGCAATGACTCGTCAAAGTTTGTCGCAATGCAAAGTCTATGGGATTTTTTTCGCTACTTTTTCGCCCGCCGGACGAACATCGTACACCCGATCGCTTATAAAAGTCATAGCACAGGTCTCCCCAATGAGCCGGTCGATTTGACACCTCATTCATGGGTCTAGGACAAACGCTGCGGGAGGAGTAGCGCGCAGAAATAAAAGTGGAAGAAAATGAGTGTCTGTGACTGAGAGAGAAAGGCTTCTAAGGGCCTGCGTGTGTGAGTGTGTGTGAGAAAGTGACAGTTGAAATTCAAATTTCTGAAGATTCCGCCATTGAAAGTCAATGGGACTTTTTTGGCCGCTTTTTCCCCCTGTGCGAACATCGTTGGTCCGATCGCTTATAAAAGTCATAGCACACCTCTCCTCAATGAGCCGGTCGATTTGACACCTCATTCATGGGTCTAGGACAAACGCTGCGGGAGGAGTAGCGCGCAGAAATAAAAGTGGAAGAAAATGAGTGTCTGTGTCTGAGAGAGAAAGGCTTCTAAGGGCCTGCGTGTGTGAGTGTGTGTGAGAAAGTGACAGTTGAGAGAGACGGAATGTTCGTGAATTTGAATTTTTCAATGTAAGTCAATGGGACTTTTTTGGCCGCTTTTTCGTCCGCTGTGCGAACATCGTTGGTCCGATCGCTTAAAAAGTCATAGCACACCTCTCCTCAATGAGCCGGTCGATTTGACACCTCATTCATGGGTCTAGGACAAACTGCGGAGGAGTACGCGCAGAAAAAGAAGAAGAAGTATGCACTTTGCCTTTGGCAAGGAATGTACATTTCCTGAAGAAAATGTGAATGGTGCTTGCAGTGGCAAAATTCGGCACCGGTTGCTAGGGTGCTGTAATTGGTTGCTAGGGCGTGGCTATGAAGTTGCTGTGTCACTACTTATTGGCTGGCCGAATCAAAAGAGCCCAGCCCCAAGTCTCTATGACCTTCTGATCCAAAGATATGATCTCACAGATTTGGCCCCCATGTTAAGTCTATGGGAGTTTTTTCAGCCGTTTTTTCGTACGCTGTGCGAACATCGTACACCCGATCGCTTAGAAAAGTCATAGCACACCTCTCCTCAATAAGCCGGTCGATTTGACACCTCATTCGTGGGTCTACGACAAACGGTGCGGGACGAGTTACGCGCCAAAGTTTTGTTCAGGTGAATAGTAATTACAATACTAGAATGTACATTTCCTGAAGAAAATGTGAATGGTGCTTGCAGTGGCAAAATTCGGCACCGGTTGCTAGGGTGCTGTAATTGGTTGCTAGGGCGTGGCTATGAAGTTGCTGTGTCACTACTTATTGGCTGGCCGAATCAAAAGAGCCCAGCCCCAAGTCTCTATGACCTTCTATCCAAATATGATCTCACAGATTTGGCCCCATGTTAAGTCTATGGGAGTTTTTTCAGCCGTTTTTTTCGTACGCTGTGCGAACATCGTACACCCGATCGCTTAGAAAAGTCATAGCACACCTCTCCTCAATAAGCCGGTCGATTTGACACCTCATTCGTGGGTCTACGACAAACGGTGCGGGACGAGTTACGCGCCAAAGTTTTGTTCAGGTGAATAGTAATTACAATACTAGAATGTACATTTCCTGAAGAAAATGTGAATGGTGCTTGCAGTGGCAAAATTCGCACCGGTTGCTAGGGTGCTGTAATTGGTTGCTAGGGCGTGGCTATGAAGCTGTGTCACTACTTATTGGCTGGCCGAATCAAAAGAGCCCAGCCCCAAGTCTCTATGACCTTCTAACCAAAGATATGATCACAGATTTGGCCCCCATGTTAAGTCTATGGGAGTTTTTTCAGCCGTTTTTTCGTACGCTGTGCGAACATCGTACACCATCGCTTAGAAAAGTCATAGCACACCTCTCCTCAATAAGCCGGTCGATTTGACACCTCATTCGTGGGTCTACGACAAACGGTGCGGGACGAGTTACGCGCCAAAGTTTTGTTCAGGTGAATAGTAATTACAATACTAGAATGTACATTTCCTGAAGAAAATGTGAATGGTGCTTGCAGTGGCAAAATTCGGCACCGGTTGCTAGGGTGCTGTAATTGGTTGCTAGGGCGGCTATGAAGTCACTGTTATTACTTTGATAGGCCGAGTCAAAAGAGCCCAGCCCCAAGTCTCTATGACCTTCTATCCAAAGATATGATCTCACAGATTTGGCCCCCATGTTAAGTCTATGGGAGTTTTTTCAGCCGTTTTTTCGTACGCTGTGCGAACATCGTACACCCGATCGCTTAGAAAAGTCATAGCACACCTCTCCTCAATAAGCCGGTCGATTTGACACCTCATTCGTGGGTCTACGACAAACGGTGCGGGACGAGTTACGCGCCAAAGTTTTGTTCAGGTGAATAGTAATTACAATACTAGAATGTACATTTCCTGAAGAAAATGTGAATGGTGCTTGCAGTGGCAAAATTCGGGTTGCTAGGGTGCTGTAATTGGTTGCTAGGGCGTGGCTATGAAGTCACTACTTATTGGCGCTTGATAGGCCGTCAAAAGAGCCCAGCCCCAAGTCTCTATGACCTTCTATCCAAAGATATGATCTCACAGATTTGGCCCCCATGTTAAGTCTATGGGAGTTTTTCAGCCGTTTTTTCGTACGCTGTGCGAACATCGTACACCCGATCGCTTAGAAAAGTCATAGCACACCTCTCCTCAATAAGCCGGTCGATTTGACACCTCATTCGTGGGTCTACGACAAACGGTGCGGGACGAGTTACGCGCCAAAGTTTTGTCTAGGTGAATAGTAATTACAATACTAGAATGTACATTTCCTGAAGAAAATGTGAATGGTGCTTGCAGTGGCAAAACTATGCTAACATAATTACCGTCCTGCTAGGATGTTTTTAGCAAGATGCTAACATGATTAGCATGTTGATAACATGATGCTAACACCCTTAGCATGCTGCTAACATGTTTTAAACAAGGTGCTAATCATGTTAGCATAATGCTAGCATGATGCTAGCATGATTACCATGTGGCTAGCATTATTTTAACAAGATGCTAATCATATTAGCCCATGTTGCTAGCATGATTTTACAAGATGCTAATCATGTTAGCATAACGCTAGCAAACATGCTAACATGATTAGCATAATGCTAGCATGATGCTAGCATGATTACCATGTTGGTAGCATGTTTTTAACAAGATGCTAACATGATTAGCATTTTGCTAGCATGATGCTAACATGATTAGCATACTAGATGCTAACACAATTAGCATGCTACCAGCATGATGCTAACACATTTTTACTAGTTTGTGTCATGTTTAAACCCTAAGCTAATCACTATTAGCATGTAGCTATTCTGCTAGCATGTGTAGCATGTTGTAAGTCCAGTTTGCTAGCATGAGTCAAAAGAGCCAACCGCCATGTCTCTATGATGCTCTGATGCAGAGATATAGATCTTGCTAAATGGTTGCTAGGGTACTCTGTTTGGTTGCTAGGGAGTGGCTTGGCAGCTACCAATGATGATACTCCAAAGGCTGCTTGACAATATAAACCAACCCCATGTCTTACGATGTTCTGATGCAGAGATATAGATCTTGCAAAACGGTTTGCTAGGGTACTCTGTTTGGTTGCTAGGGAGTGGCTTGGCAGCTGCCAGTAATGATAAACCAAAGGCTGCTTGCCAGTATGAATGATATAAACCAACCCCCATGCCTCTATGATATTCAGATTTGAAGATATCTGCCTATGCTTTGGGTTGCTAGGGTGCTCTAAATGGTTGCTAAGGCGTGGCTATGATGTCTTTAAGGTGATTTGTGATTGGCGGTTTGCTGCCTCGAGTCAAATGAGCCCATCCTCATGTTTGTATGACACTTCTATCCAAAGATATTCATTTGATCTTTTTCAATGGAAGTCTATGAAGCTTGTTACTAAGGTGCTCTATATGGTTGCTAGGGCGTGGCTTGATATCTTCAAAGTTATCCTGAGAGACTGATTGGTTGCCTGAGTAAAATGAGACCACCCCCTTGTCTCTATGACATTGTGATCCAGAGTTATGACTTGTCAAAGTTCGTTCCAATGTTAAGTCTATGGGATTTTTTTCGCTACTTTTTCGCCCGCCGGACGAACATCGTACACCCGATCGCTTATAAAAGTCATAGCACACCTCTCCTCAATGAGCCGGTCGATTTGACACCTCATTCATGGGTCTAGGACAAAAACTGCGGGAGGAGTAGCGCGCCAAACTTTTGTGTGGAATAATAATAATAATAACTAGAATGTACATTTCCTGAAAATGTGAATGGTGCTTGCAGTGGCAAAAAACCGGTTGCTAGGGTGCTGTAATTGGTTGCTAGGGCGTGGCTATGAACTACTTATTGGCCTTATAGGCCGAGTCAAAAGAGCCCAGCCCCAAGTCTCTATGACCTTCTGATCCAAAGATATGATCACAGATTTGGCCCATGTTAAGTCTATGGGATTTTTTCAGCCGTTTTTTCGTACGCTGTGCGAACATCGTACACCCGATCGCTTAGAAAGTCATAGCACAGGTCTCCCCAATGACCCGATTTGACACCTCATTCATGGGTCTAGGACAACGCTGCGGAGGAGTAGCGCGCAGAATAAAGTGGAAGAAAATGAGTGTCTGTGTCTGAGAGAGAAAGGCTTCTAAGGGCCTGTGTGTGTGAGGTGTGGTGAGAAAGTGACAGTTGAGAGAGACGGAATGTTCTTGAATTTGAATTTTTCAATGTCAATGGGACTTTTTTGGCCGCTTTTTCGTCCGCTGTGCGAACATCGTTGGTCCGATCGCTTAAAAGTCATAGCACACCTCCTCAATGAGCCGGTCGATTTGACACCTCATTCATGGGTCTAGGACAAAACTGCGGGAGGAGTAGCGCGCCAAACTTTTGTGGGAGCGCGATGCGGAAGAATAAGAATGGAGCTTTGCCTTTGGCAAGCCCCATTAGCAGAAGATTAAGAATGGAGCTTTGCCTTTGGCAAGCACCATTAACTAGAATGTACATTTCCTGAAGAAAATGTGAATGGTGCTTGCAGTGGCAAAATTCGGCACCCGGTTGCTAGGGTGCTGTAATTGGTTGCTAGGGTGAGGCTATGAAGTCATTAGTTATGGCTGCTTGATAGGCCGAGTCAAAGAGCCCAGCCCCAAGTCTCTATGACCTTCTGATCTAAAGATATGATCTCACAGATTTTGTCCCAATGTTAAGTCTATGGGACTTTTTTATAAAACGAATAATATTGCCTACATGCATCTAAAATAAAGAGGTACATTTCACATTATAAGGCTTTCAAAATCTATAATCATGAAAAAAACATTTTTCATTACTTGAAATAAATGTTAACTGAATAAAACGTACATTTCTTATATTTATTTGTAATTGAAAATAACCAGTTATTTAGTTTAATTAACCTGATGTACTAAATGGAAACTGAAATAAAAATTAATAAAGAACTAAACAGACGTTTAAAAATAACAAAAAAATATAAAAATGGCAAGAACAACAAAATTACTAAAACTTTTAAAATTAAAATGAAAGCAGACTGAATTCAAAATATTAATGAAAACTATAATAATACCACCTACTAGTATGGCAAGATCTGTTTATTATAGTGTGTGTGAGTGTGTATATATATATATTAAGAAATAGTTAAAGAAAGACACATATTTTGCCAAGTTTTCATTGCACCCATAAAGTTTCTAAACACGCTCCTAATTTTTTCAAAGCATTAAGCCCTGGTTTAACATCTCTATTATTAATATAAAGTATGCATATATGTATAAAAATTAATATTCTTGTCAATCATCAGTAATGAAGCAAACATATACACCTGTTTACACCTGGACCACAAAACCAGTCTTAAGTCACACGGGTATATTTGTAGAAATAGCCAACAATACATTGTATGGGTCAATTCGATTTTAATTTTATGTCAAAAATCATCAGGATTGCCACTTTTTGAACAACTTTTAAGGTATTTTTTTTTCAATATTTAATTTTTTTTTACACCCTCCATTTTGAGTCCATGGAGTGGTTGCTAGTGTGCTCTAAGTGGTTGCTAGGGTGTGGCTATGATGAAGATTTGAGGTCATTACCTATTGGCTGCTTGATCAGAAGTCAAATGAGTGTGTGTGAGTGTGAGAGAAAGGGTTCTAAGGGCCTGCATGCGTGTGTGAGTGTGAAAGTGACAGTTGAGAGAGACGGAATGTTCGTGAATTTAAATTTTTCAATGTAAGTCTATGGGACTTTTTTGGCCACTTTTTCGTCTACTGTGTGAACATCGTTGGTCCGATCGCTTAGAAAAGTCATAGCACACCTCTCCTCAATGAGCCGGTCGATTTGACACCTCATTCATGGGTCTAGGACAAACGCTGCGGGAGGAGTAGCGCGCAGAAATAAAAGTGGAAGAAATGAGTGTCTGTGTCTGAGAGAGAAAGGGTTCTAAGGGCCTGCGTGTGTGAGTGTGTGTGAGAAAGTGACAGTTGAAATTCAAATTTCTGAAGATTCCGCCATTGAAAGTCAATGGGACTTTTTTGGCCGCTTTTTCGCCCCCTGTGCGAACATCGTTGGTCCGATCGCTTATAAAAGTCATAGCACACCTCTCCTCAATGAGCCGTCGATTTGACACCTCATTCATGGTCTAGGACAAACGCTGCGGGAGGAGTAGCGCGCAGAAATAAAAGTGGAAGAAAATGAGTGTCTGTGTCTGAGAGAAAAGGCTTCTAAGGGCCTGCGTGTGTGAGTGTGTGTGAGAAAGTGACAGTTGAGAGAGACGGAATGTTCGTGAATTTGAATTTTTCAATGTAAGTCAATGGGACTTTTTTGGCCGCTTTTTCGTCCGCTGTGCGAACATCGTTGGTCCGATCGCTTATAAAAGTCATAGCACACCTGTCCTCAATGAGCCGTCGATTTGACACCTCATTCGTGGGTCTAGGACAAAAACTGCGGGACTAGTTACGTGCCGATATTTTGGCCAGAAGAAGAAGAAGAAGAATAATAATAATGCGAAGATTAAGAATGGAGCTTTGCCTGCACCTTTGCTAGGGTGCTGTATGGTTGCTAGGCGTGGCTATGAAGTTGCTGTGTCACTACTTATTGGCTGGCCGAATCAAAAGAGCCCAGCCCAAGTCTCTATGACCTTCTGATCCAAAGATATGATCTCACAGATTTTGACCCAATGTTAAGTCTATGGGAGGTTTTTTCAGCCGTTTTTTTCGTACGCTGTGCGAACATCGTACACCCGATCGCTTAGAAAAGTCATAGCACACCTCTCCTCATAAGCCGGTCGATTTGACACCTCATTCGTGGGTCTACGACAAACGGTGCGGGACGAGTTACGCGCCAAGTTTTGTTCAGGTGAATAGTAATTACAATACTAGAATGTACATTTCCTGAAGAAAATGTGAATGGTGCTTGCAGTGGCAAAATTCGGCATCTTGATTAGCATGATGCTAGCATATTACCGTCCTGCTAGCTTTTGCTAACACATGTTGCTAGCATATGCTAGATGCTGCGCAAGAGCAATCATTTATGCTAACAACAGGCTAACTGATTAGCATAATTTAATGATGCTAACATGAGTACCACATGTTTTAACAAGATGCTAATCTGTTAGCATAATGCTAGCAACAGCTAACATGATTAGCATTCTAGCATGATGCTATGATACCATGTTGCTAGCATATTTTAACGATGCTATCATGTTACCATAATGCTCAGCAACATGCTAACATGATTATATCTAGCATGATGCTAGCACATCATGTTGTAGCATGTTTTAATAAGATGCTACTAGCATGATGCTAACATGATTAGCATGCTACTAGCATATGCTAACACAATTAGCATGCCAGCATGATGCTAACACATTTTTACTAGTTTGTGTCATGTTTAAACCCTAAGCTAATCACTATTAGCATGTAGCTATTCACTGCTAGCATGTGTACATGTTGGAAGTCCAGTTTGCTAGCATGAGTCAAAAGAGCCAACCGCCATGTCTCTACGATGCTCTGATGCAGAGATATAGGTCTTGCTAAACGGTTGCTAGGGTACTCTGTTTGGTTGCTAGGAGTGGCTTGGCAGCTGCCAATGATGATACTCCAAAGGCTGCTTGACAATATAAACCAACCCCCATGTCTTTACGATGTTCTGATGCAGAGATATACTTGCAAAACGGTTGCTAGGGTACTCTGTTTGGTTGCTAGGGAGTGGCTTGGCAGCTGCCAGTGATGATAACCAAAGGCTGCTTGCCAGTATGAATGATATAAACCAACCCCCATGCCTCTATGATATTCAGATTTGAAGATATCCCTCTTGCTTTGGTTGCTAGGGTGCTCTAATGGTTGCTAGGGCGTGGCTAGAGGTCTTGAAGGTGATTCGTGATTGGCCGTTTGCTGCCCCGAGTCAAATGAGCCCACCCTCATGTTTCTATGACACTTCTATCCAAAGATATTCCTTTGATCTTTTTCAATGGAAGTCTATGGAACTTGTTGCTATGGTGCTCTATATGGTTGCTAGGGCGTGGCTTGATAGCTTCACAATGATCCTGGGAGACTGATTGGTCCTGAGTAAATGAGCCCACCCCCTTGTCTCTATGTCATTGTGATCCAGAGTTATGTTCAATACAAATCCCTATGTAATTTCCCATAGTAGGAAAAACACAGTACTTCCTGGTTCATGGGCACGGCTTCACCATAGTATGTCTATGGGGCAAATTTGGGCAGCTCTTGCGCCCCAGGGGTACAACTTACACCCCATTTTGAGGTATGGTCTGAGAGAGCCTGTCAGCCTCTTCAAACGTGGTAACTCACATGTTTCTACGAAATCTCGTTAGGAGCTATGACTCGTCAAAGTTCGTCGCAATGTTAATCTATGGGATTTTTCGCCCTTTTTCGCCCGCCGGACGAACATCGTACACCCGATCGCTTATAAAAGTCATAGCACCACTCCTCAATAGGCCGGTCGATTTGACACCTCATTCGTGGGTCTATGACAAAAACTGCGGGAGAGTTACGCGCAGACGAAAGTGTCCAGAAGAAGAAGAATAATAATACAGAATTAAGAATGGAGCTTTGCCTTTGGCAAGCACCATTAACTAGAATGTACATTTCCTGAAGAAAATGTGAATGGTGCTTGCAGTGGCAAAATCGCGGTTGCTATTGCTAAGGTTCTCTAGTGCTAGGGTGTTCTCTAGTTGCTATGGTAACTGGTTGCTAGGGTGTTGCTAGGCAGTTGCTAAGTAGCTAGGGTTGCTAGGGTGTTCTGGGTGGTTGCTAGGCGGTTGCTAGGTACCTGGGTGGTTGGTTGCTAGGCAGTTACCTTGCTAGGTTGCTAGGGTGTTCTGGGTGGTTGCTAAGGTAACAAGGTTGCTAGGGAACTATATGGTTGCTAGGTGTTGCTATGGTAACCTGGGTGGTTGCTATGGTGTTACTAGGTGGTTGGTAGTTGTCACAGATAGTTACTATGGAGTTTCTATAGAGTTCATGTTCTTAGCCCACTTTAGCACTTAGCTAATCACTATTAGCATGTAGCTATTCACTGCTAGCATGTGTAGCATGTTGGAAGTCCAGTTTGCTAGCATGAGTCAAAAGAGCCAACCGCCATGTCTCTATGATGCTCTGATGCAGAGATATAGATCTTGCTAAACGGTTGCTAGGGTACTCTGTTTGGTTGCTAGGAGGCTTGGCAGCTACCAATGATGATACTCCAAAGGCTGCTTGACAATATAAACCAACCCCCATGTCTTTACGATGTTCTGATGCAGAGATATAGATCTTGCAAAACGGTTGCTAGGGTACTCTGTTTGGTTGCTAGGGAGTGGCTTGGCAGCTGCCAGTAATGATAACCAAAGGCTGCTTGCCAGTATGAATGATATAAACCAACCCCCATGCCTCTATGATATTCAGATTTGAAGATATCTGCCTATGCTTTGGGTTGCTAGGGTGCTCTAAATGGTTGCTAAGGCGTGGCTATGATGTCTTTAAGGTGATTTGTGATTGGCGGTTTGCTGCCTCGAGTCAAATGAGCCCACCCTCATGTTTGTACGACACTCCTATCCAAAGATATTCATTTGATCTTTTTCAATGGAAGTCTATGGAGCTTGTTACTAAGGTGCTCTATATGGTTGCTAGGGCGTGGCTTGATAGCTTCACAATGATCCTGAGAGACTGATTGGTTGCCTGAGTAAAATGAGCCCACCCCCTTGTCTC
>JAOTNS010002994.1:0-13779 GCA_028476615.1 Culter alburnus
CACCATAGTGACCACCAGGTACCTTAGACACCCCTAGCCACACCCTAGAAACCACCCGGGTACCATAGACCGCCTAGCAACCACCCAGAACACCCTAAGCACACCGCGTAGCACACCGTAGCACCACTCCAAGTACCTTAGCACTGCCTAGCAACACCTTAGCAAACCACCCAGGTTACCATAGCAACCGCCTAGCAAAACACCCGCCTAGGAACACCACCCCAAGTACCTTAGCAACCGCCTAGCAAACACCGGTACCGAATTTGCCACTGCAAGCACCATTCACATTTTCTTCAGGAAATGTACATTCTAGTTAATGGTGCTTGCCAAAGGCAAAGCTCCATTCTTAATCTTCTACTTATTATTATAATTAATTTTCTTCACACGTTTCGCGTAACTAGTCCCCGCACGTTTGTGTAGACCCACAAATGAGGTGTCAAATCGACCGGCTTATTGAGGAGGTGTGCTATGACTTTTATAAGCGATCGGGTGTACGATGTTCGTCCAGCGGGCGAAAAAGTAGCGAAAAAAATCCCATAGACTTTGCATTGCGACAAATTTTGACGAGTCATAGCTCCTAACGAGATTTCGTAGAAACATGTAATTACCACGTTTGAAGAGGCTGACAGCCTCTGTCAGACCATACCTCAAAATAGGGTGTAAGTTGTACCCCTGGGGCACAGGGGCTGCCCAAAGTTGCCCCATAGACATACTATGGTGAAGCCGTGCCCATGAAAAGTGTGTTTTTCCTACTATGGGAAATTACATAGGGATTTTGTATTGAACATAACTCTGGATCACAATGTCATAGAGACAAGGGGGTGGGCCCATTTTACAGGCAACCAATCAGTCTCTCAGGATCATTGTGAAGCTATAAAGCCACGCCCTAGCAACCATATAGAGCACCATAGCAACAAGTTCCATTGACTTCCATTGAAAAAGATCAAAGAATATCTTTGGATAGGAGTGTCATAGAAACATGAGGGTGGCTCATTTGACTCGGGGCAGCAAACGGCCAATCACGAATCACCTTCAACACTTCATAGCCACGCCCTAGCAACCATTTAGAGCACCTAGCAACCCAAAGCATAGAGGGATATCTTCAAATCTGAATATCATAGAGGCATGGGGGTTGGTTTATAGCATTCATACTGGCAAGCAGCCTTTGGTTTATCATTACTGGCAGCTGCCAAGCCACTCCCTAGCAACCAAACAGAGTACCCTAGCAACCGTTTAGCAAGATCTATATCTCTGCATCAGAACATCGTAAGACATGGGGGTTGGTTTATATTGTCAAGCAGCCTTTGGAGTATCATCATTGGTAGCTGCCAGGCCACTCCCTAGCAACCAACCAGATTACCCTAGCAACCGTTTTTCAAGATCCATATTCTGCATCAGAACATCATAAAGACATGGGGGTTGGTTTATATTGTCAAGCAGCCTTTGGAGTATCATCTTGGCAACTGCCAAGCCACTCCCTAGCAACCAAACAGAGTACCCTAGCAACCATTTAGCGATGCCTATATCTCTGCATCAGAACATCGTAGAGACATGGGGGTTGGCTTTTTTGACTCATGCTAGCAAACTGGACTTCCAACATTCTACACATGCTAGCAGTGAATAGCTACATGCTAATAGTGATTAGCTTAGGGTTTAAACATGACACAAACTAGTAAAAATGTGTAAGCATCATGCTAGTGGCATGCTAATCATGTTAGCATCATGCTAGCAAACATGCTAATCATGTTAGCATCTTGTTAAAAACATGCTAGCAACATGGTAATCATGCTAGCATCATGCTAACATTATGCTAATCATGTTAGCATGTTGCTAGCATTATGCTAACATGATTAGCATCTTGTTAAAAACATGCTAGCAACATGGTAATCATGCTAGCATCATGCTAATCAAGAGTGCCGGTTTTGCCACTGCAAGCACCATTCACATTTTCTTCAGGAAATGTACATTCTAGTTATTCTATTATTATTCCACAAAATTTGGCGCGCTACTCCTCCCGCAGTTTTTGTCCTAGACCCATGAATGAGGTGTCAAATCGACCGGCTCATTGAGGAGAGGTGTGCTATGACTTTTATAAGCGATCGGACCAACGATGTTCGCACAGCGGACGAAAAAGCGGCCAAAAAAGTCCCATTGACTTACATGAAAAATTCAAATTCACGAACATTCCGTCTCTCAACTGTCACTTTCTCACACACACTCACACACGCAGGCCTTAGAAGCCTTTCTCTCTCAGACACAGACACTCATTTTCTTCCACTTTTATTTCTGCGCTACTCCTCCCGCAGCGTTTGTCCTAGACCCATGAATGAGGTGTCAAATCGACCGGCTCATTGAGGAGATGTGTGTTATGACTTTTATAAGCGATCGGACCAACGATGTTCGCACAGGGGGCGAAAAAGCGGCCAAAAAAGTCCCATTGACTTTCAATGGCGGAATCTTCAGAAATTTGAATTTCAACTGTCACTTTCTCACACACACACCCATCACTATTGACACAGTGTCATAGAGACAAGGGGGCGGGCTCATTTCACTCAGGCAACCAATCAGTGTCTCAGGATCATGTGAAGCTATCAAGCCACGCCCTAGCAACCATATAGAGCACCATAGCAACAAGTTCCATAGACTTCCATTGAAAAAGATCAAAGGATATCTTTGGATAGAGTGTCATAGAAACATGAGGGTGGGCTCATTTGACTCGGGCAGCAAACCGCCAATCACGAATCACCTTCAAACTTCATACCACGCCCTAGCAACCATTTAGAGCACCCTAGCAACCCAAAGCATAAAAGGGATATCTTCAAATCTGAATATCATAGAGGCATGGGGTTGGTTTATATCATTCATACTGGCAAGCAGCCTTTGGTTATCATTTTGGCAGCTGCCAAGCCACTCCCTAGCAACCAAACAGAGTACCCTAGCAACCGTTTAGCAAGATCTATATCTCTGCATCAGAACATCGTAAGACATGGGGGTTGGTTTATATTGTCAAGCAGCCTTTGGAGTATCATTGGCAGCTGCCAAGCCACTCCCTAGCAACCAAACAGAGTACCCTAGCAACCGTTTAGCAAGATCTATATCTCTGCATCAGAGCATCATAGAGACATGGCGGTTGGCTTTTGACTCATGCTAGCAAACTGGACTTCCAACATGCTACACATGCTAGCAGTGAATAGCTACATGCTAGTGATTAGCTAAGTGCTAAATGGGCAGAACATGGTAAGACTCTATAAAAACTCCATAGTAACTATCTTTGACAACTACCAACCACCTAGTAACACCATAGCAACCATTACCATAGCAAAGCAACTAGGCATAGCATAGCAAAATACCTTAGCAACTGCCTAGCAACCCTAGCAACCACCCAGGTTCCATAGCAACCGCCTAGCAAAAGCCCAGAACACCCTAGCAACGCCTAGAAACACTTAGCAACCACCCAAGTACCTTAGCAAATGCTAGCAACACCTAGCAACCACCAGGTTACCATAGCAACCGCCTAGCAACCACCCATAGCAAACCGCCTAGCAACACTTAGCAACCATCCAAGTACCTTAGCAACCGCCTAGCAACGAGTGGAGTTTTGCCACTGCAAGCACCATTCACATTTTCTCAGGAAATGTACATTCTAGTTAATGGTGCTTGCCAAAGGCAAAGCTCCATTCTTATCTTCTTATTATATTCTTTTTTCTGGACAAAATTTGGCGCGCTACTCCTCCCAGTTTTTGTCCTAGACCAATGAGGTGTCAAATCGACCGGCTATTGAGGAGACTGTGCTATGACTTTTATAAGCGATCGGGTGTACGATGTTCGTCCAGCGGCGAAAAATAGCGAAAAAATCCCATAGACTTTGCATTGCGACAAATTTGACGAGTTAGCTCCGAGAGAATTTCGTAGAAACATGTGGGTTACCACGTTTGAAGAGGCTGGCAGCTCTGTCAGACCATACCTCAAAATGGGTGTAAGTTGTACCCTGGGGCGCAAGAGCTGCCAAAGTTGCCCCATAGACATACTATGGTGAAGCCGTGCCCATGAACCAGGAAGTACTGTGTTTTTCCTACTATGGGAAATTACATAGGGATTTGTATTGAACATAACTCTGGATCACAATGTCTAGAGACAAGGGGGTGGGCTCATTTTACTCAGGCAACCAATCAGTCTCTCAGGATCATTGTGAAGCTATCAAGCCACGCCCTAGCAACCATATAGAGCACCATAGCAACAAGTTCCATAGACTTCCATTGAAAAAGATCAAATGAATATCTTTGGATAGGAGTGTCATAGAAACATGAGGGTGGGCTCATTTTGACTCGGGGCAGCAAACGGCCAATCACGAATCACCTTAAAACACTTCATAGCCACGCCCTAGCAACCATTTAGAGCACCTAGCAACCCAAAGCATAGAGGGATATCTTCAAATCTGAATATCATACAGGCATGGGGGTTGGTTTATATCATTCATACTGGCAAGCAGCCTTTGGTTTATCATTACTGGCAGCTGCCAAGCCACTCCCTAGCAACCAAACAGAGTACCCTAGCAACCGTTTGCAAGATCTATATCTCTGCATCAGAACATCATAAAGACATGGGGTTGGTTTATATGTCAAGCAGCCTTTGGAGTATCATCATTGGTAGCTGCCAAGCCACTCCCTAGCAACCAAACAGAGTACCCTAGCAACCGTTTAGCAAGATCTATATCTCTGCATCAGAGCATCATAGAGACATGGCGGTTGGCTCTTTTGACTCATGCTAGCAAACTGGACTTCCAACATGTTACACATGCTAGCAGTGAATAGCTACATGCTAATAGTGATTAGCTTAGGGTTTAAACATGACACAAACTAGTAAAATGTGTTAGCATCATGCTGGTAACATGCTAATTGTGTTCATGCTAGTAGCATGCTAATCATGTTAGCATCATGCTAGCAAACATGCTAATTATGTAGCATCTTGTTAAAAACATCTAGCAACATGGTAATCATGCTAGCATCATGCTAGCCTAATCATGTTAGCATGTTGCTAGCATATGCTAACATGATTAGCATCTTGTAAAAAATGCTAGCAGCATGCTAAGGGTTAGCATAGCTAGCAACATGCTAATCATGTTAGCATCTTGCTAAAAACATCCTAGCAGGACGGTAATTATGTTAGCATCATGTCAAGAGTGCCGAGTTTTGCCACTGCAAGCACCATTCACATTTCTTCAGGAAATGTACATTCTAGTATTGTAATTACTATTCACCTGAACAAAACTTTGGCGTAACTCGTCCCACCGTTTGTCGTAGACCCACGAATGAGGTGTCAAATCGACCGGCTTATTGAGGAGAGGTGTGCTATGACTTTTCTAAGCGATCGGGTGTACGATGTTCGCACAGCGTACGAAAAAAACGGCTGAAAAAACTCCCATAGACTTAACATGGGGGCAAATCTGTGAGATCATATCTTTGGTCAGAAGGTCATAGAGACTTGGGGCTGGGCTCTTTTGACTCGGCCTATCAAGCCGCAAATAAGTAGTGACTTCATGGCCACGCCCTAGCAACCAATTACAGCACCCTAGCAACCGAGTGCCGAATTTTGCCACTGCAAGCACCATTCACATTTTCTTCAGGAAATGTACATTCTAGTTATTATTCTTCTTCTTCCACTTTTTTTCTGCGCGCTACTCCTCCTGCAGCGTTTGTCCTAGACCCATGAATGAGGTGTCAAATCGACCGGCTCATTGAGGAGAGGTGTGCTATGACTTTTATAAGCGATCGGACCAACGATGTTCGCACAGCGGACGAAAAAGCGGCCAAAAAAGTCCCATTGACTTACATTGAAAAATTCAAATTCACGAACATTCCGTCTCTCTCAACTGTCACTTTCTCACACACACTCACACACGCAGGCCCTTAGAAGCCTTTCTCTCTCAGACACAGACACTCATTTTCTTCCACTTTATTTCTGCGCGCTACTCCTCCCGCAGCGTTTGTCCTAGACCCATGAATGAGGTGTCAAATCGACCGGCTCATTGAGGAGAGGTGTGCTATGACTTTTATAAGCGATCGGACCAACGATGTTCGCACAGGGGGCAAAAAAGCGGCCAAAAAAGTCCCATTGACTTTCAATGGCGGAATCTTCAGAAATTTGAATTTCAACTGTCACTTTCTCACACACACTCACACACGCAGGCCCTTAGAAGCCTTTCTCTCTCAGACACAGACACTCATTTTCTTCCACTTTTATTTCTGCGCGCTACTCCCCGCAGCGTTTGTCCTAGACCCATGAATGAGGTGTCAAATCGACCGGCTCATTGGGGAGACCTGTGCTATGACTTTTAAGCGATCGGGTGTACGATGTTCGTCCGGCGGGCGAAAAAGTAGCGAAAAAAATCCCATAGACTTTGCATTGCGACAAACTTTGACGAGTCATTGCTCCGAGCGAGAATTTCGTAGAAACATGTGGGTTACCACGTTTGAAGAGGCTGGCAAGCTCTGTCAGCCATACCTCAATATGGGGTGTAAGTTGTACCCCTGGGGCGCAAGAGCTGCCCAAAATTGCCCCATAGACATACTATGGTGAAGCCGTGCCCATGAACCAGGAAGTACTGTGTTTTCCTACTATGGGAAATTACATAGGGATTTTGTATTGAACATAACTCTGGATCACAATGTCATAGACAAGGGGGTGGCTCATTTTACTCAGGCAACCAATCAGTCTCTCAGGATCATTGTGAAGCTATCAAGCCACGCCCTAGCAACCATATAGAGCACCATAGCAACAAGTTCCATAGACTTCCATTGAAAAAGATCAAAGAATATCTTTGGATAGGAGTGTCATAGAAACATGAGGGTGGGCTCATTTGACTCGGGCAGCAAACGGCCAATCACGAATCACCTTCAAACTTCATAGCCACGCCCTAGCAACCAT
Organism: Culter alburnus; assembly: GCA_028476615.1. Taxonomy (NCBI): domain Eukaryota; kingdom Metazoa; phylum Chordata; class Actinopteri; order Cypriniformes; family Xenocyprididae; genus Culter; species Culter alburnus. Next base: position 6,925 of record JAOTNS010002994.1, read on the forward strand.
TTAGAGCACCTAGCAACCCAAAGCATAGAGGGATATCTTCAAATCTGAATATCATAGAGGCATGGGGTTGGTTTATAGCATTCATACTGGCAAGCAGCCTTTGGTTTATCATTACTGGCAGCTGCCAAGCCACTCCCTAGCAACCAAACAGAGTACCCTAGCAACCGTTTAGCAAGATCTATATCTCTGCATCAGAACATCGTAAAGACATGGGGGTTGGTTTATATTGTCAAGCAGCCTTTGGAGTATCATCATTGGTAGCTGCCAGGCCACTCCCTAGCAACCAACCAGATTACCCTAGCAACCGTTTTTCAAGATCCATATCTCTGCATCAGAACATCATAAAGACATGGGGGTTGGTTTATATTGTCAAGCAGCCTTTATCATCATTGGCATGCCAAGCCACTCCCTAGCAACCAAACAGGTACCTAGCAACCATTTAGCGATGCCTATATCTCTGCATCAGAACATCGTAGAGACATGGGGTTGGCTTTTTGACTCATGCTAGCAAATGGACTTCCAACATGCTACACATGGTAGCAGTGAATAGCTACATGCTAATAGTGATTAGCTTAGGGTTTAAACATGACACAAACTAGTAAAAATGTGTTAGCATCATGCTAGCAGCATGCTAATCATGTTAGCATCATGCTAGCAAACATGCTAATCATGTTAGCATCTTGTTAAAAACATGCTAGCAACATGGTAATCATGCTAGCATCATGCTAACATTATGCTAATCATGTTAGCATGTTTGCTAGCATTATGCTAACATGATTAGATCTTGTTAAAAACATGCTAGCAACATGGTAATCATGCTAGCATCATGCTAATCAAGAGTGCCGGTTTTGCCACTGCAAGCACCATTCACATTTTCTTCAGGAAATGTACATTCTAGTATTGTAATTACTATTCACCTGAACAAAACTTTGGCGCGTAACTCGTCCCGCACCGTTTGTCGTAGACCCACGAATGAGGTGTCAAATCGACCGGCTTATTGAGGAGAGGTGTGCTATGACTTTTCTAAGCGATCGGGTGTACGATGTTCGCACAGCGTACGAAAAAACGGCTGAAAAAACTCCCATAGACTTAACATGGGGGCCAAATCTGTGAGATCATATCTTTGGTTTAGAAGGTCATAGAGACTTGGGGCTGGGCTCTTTTGACTCGGCCTATCAGGCTCAGGCATGGCCACACCCTAGCAACCAATTACAGCACCCTAGCAACCGAGTGCCGAATTTTGCCACTGCAAGCACCATTCACATTTTCTTCAGGAAATGTACATTCTAGTTAATGGTGCTTGCCAAAGGCAAAGCTCCATTCTTAATCTTCTGCATACTTATTATTATTCTTCTTCTTCTGGACACTTTCGTCTGCGCGTAACTCGTCCCGCAGTTTTTGTCATAGACCCACGAATGAGGTGTCAAATCGACCGGCCTATTGAGGAGTGGTGTGCTATGACTTTTATAAGCGATCGGGTGTACGATGTTCGTTTGGCGGGCGAAAAATCGGGCGAAAAATCCCATAGACTTAACATTGCGACGAACTTTGACGAGTCATAGCTCCTAACGAGAATTTCGTAGAAACATAAGAGTTACCACGTTTGAAGAGGCTGACAGGCTCTCTCAGACCATACCTCAAAATGGGGTGTAAGTTGTACCCCTGGGGCGCAAGAGCTGCCCAAAATTGCCCCATAGACATACTATGGTGAAGCCGTGCCCATGAACCAGGAAGTTATGTGTTTTTCCTACTATGGGAAATTACATAGGGATTTTGTATTGAACATAACTCTAGGTCACAATGACATAAAGACAAGGGGGTGGGCTCATTTTACTCAGGCAACCAATCAGTCTCTCAGGATCATTGTGAAGCTATCAAGCCACGCCCTAGCAACCATATAGAGCACCATAGCAACAAGTTCCATAGACTTCCATTGAAAAAGATCAAAGGAATATCTTTGGATAGAAGTGTCATAGAAACATGAGGGTGGGCTCATTTGACTCGGTGCAGCAACCAATCACGAATCACCTTCAAGACCCTCCCAGCAACCATTTAGAGCACCTTAGCAACCCAAAGCAAAGGGATATCTCAAATCTGAATATCGTAGAGGCATGGGGGTTGGTTTATAATCATTCATACTGCAAGCAGCCTTGGTTTATCATTACTGCAGCTGCCAAGCCACTCCCTAGCAACCAAACAGAGTACCCTAGCAACCGTTTAGCAAGATCTATATCTCTGCATCAGAACATCGTAAAGACATGGGGGTTGGTTTATATTGTTAAGCAGCCTTTGGAGTATCATCATTGGTAGCTGCCAAGCCACTCCCTAGCAACCAAACAGAGAACCCTAGCAACCGTTTAGCAAGATCTATATCTCTGCATCAGAACATCGTAAAGACATGGGGTTGGTTTATATTGTCAAGCAGCCTTTGGAGTATCATCATTGATAGCTGCCAAGCCACTCCCTAGCAACCAAACAGAGTACCCTAGCAAACCGTTTAGCAAGATCTATATCTCTGCATCAGAACATCGTACAGACATGGGGGTTGGCTTTTTTGACTCATGCTAGCAAACTGTACTTGCAACATGCTACACATGCTAGCAGTGAATAGCCACATGCTAATAGTGATTAGCTAAGGGCTAAAGTGGGCTGAGAACATGCTAAGAACTCTATAGAAACTCCATAGTAACTATCTGTGACAACTACCAACCACCTAGTAACACCATAGCAACCACCCAGGTTACCATAGCAACCGCCTAGCAACCACCCGAACACCTAGCACCGCCTAGCAACACCTTAGCAACCACCCCAAGTACCTTAGCAACCGCCTAGCAACACCCTAGCAACCACCCAGGTTACCATAGCAACCGCATAGCAACCACCTAGCAACCACCCAGAACACCCTAGCAACCGCCTAGCAACACCTTAGCACCACCCAATTACCTTAGCACTGCCTAGCAACACCCTAGCACCCCCCAGTACCATAGCAACCGCCCACACCCTAGCCAGCACCTTAGCAACCACCCAAGTACCAGCAACACCCTAGCAACCACCCAGGTTACCATAGCAACCGCCTAGCAACCACCCAGAACACCCTAGCAACCGCCTAGCAACACCTTAGCAACCACCCCAAGTACCTTAGCAACTGCCTAGCAACACCCTAGCAACCACCCAGGTTACCATAGCAACCACCCAGAACACCTTAGCAACTGCCTAGCATCACCGTAGTGACCACCCAAGGTACCTTAGCAACTGCCTAGCAACACCCTAGCAACCACCCAGGTTACCATAGCAACCGCCTAGCAACCACCCAGAACACCTAGCAACCGCCTAGCAACACCTTAGCAACACCCAGTACTTAGCAACTGCCTAGAACACCTAGCAAACCACCCAGGTTACCACACCGCCTAGCAACCACCCAGAACACCCTGGCAAACCGCCTAGCAACACCTTAGCAACTACCCCAAGAACCTTAGCAACTGCCTAGCAACACCCTAGCAACCACTCAGGTTACCATAGCAACCGCCTAGCAACCACCCAGAACACCTTAGCAACCGCCTAGCAACACCTTAGCAACCACCCCAAATACCTTAGCAACTGCCTAGCAACACCCTAGCAACCACCCCAGTTACCATAGCAACCACCTAGCAACCACCCAGAACACCCTAGCAACCGCCTAGCAACACCTAGTGACACAGCAACTGCACACACCCTCAACCACCCAGGTACCATAGCAACCGCCTGCAACCTTAGCAACCGCCTAGCAACACCTTAGCAACCACTCCAAGTAACCTAGCAACCACTAGCAAGCACCTAGCAACCACCAACCAGCAACCGCCTAGCAACACCTTCAGGCAACAGCAACCTTAGCAACCACCCAGGTTACCATAGCAACCACCTAGCAAAACCCAGAACACCCTAGCAACCGCCTAGCAACACCTTAGCAACTACCCCAAGTACCTTAGCAACCGCCTAGCAACCGGGTACCGAATTTTGCCACTGCAAGCACCATTCACATTTTCTTCAGGAAATGTACATTCTAGTTATTATTATTCTTCTTCTTCCACTTTTTTTTCTGCGCGCTACTCCTCCCGCAGTTTTTGTCCTAGACCCATGAATGAGGTGTCAAATCGACCGGCTCATTGAGGAGAGGTGTGCTATGACTTTTATAAGCGATCGGGTGTACGATGTTCGTCCGGCGGGCGAAAAAGTAGCGAAAAAAATCCCATAGACTTAACATTGGAACGAACTTTGACAAGTCATAACTCTGGATCACAATGTCATAGAGACAAGGGGGTGGTCTCATTTTACTCAGGCAACCAATCAGTCTCTCAGGATAACTTTGAAGATATCAAGCCACGCCCTAGCAACCATATAGAGCACCTTAGTAACAAGCTTCATAGACTTCCATTGAAAAAGATCAAATGAATATCTTTGGATAGAAGTGTCGTACAAACAAGAGGGTGGGCTCATTTGACTCGAGGCAGCAAACCGCCAATCACAAATCACCTTAAAGACATCATAACCACGCCTTAGCAACCATTTAGAGCACCCTAGCAACCCAAAGCATAGGCAGATATCTTCAAATCTGAATATCATAGAGGCATGGGGGTTGGTTTATATCATTCATACTGGCAAGCAGCCTTTGGTTTATCATTACTGGCAGCTGCCAAGCCACCCTAGCAACCAAACAGAGTACCCTAGCAACCGTTTTGCAAGATCTATATCTCTGCATCAGAACATCGTAAAGACATGGGGGTTGGTTTATATTGTCAAGCAGCCTTTGGAGTATCATCATTGGTAGCTGCCAAGCCACTCCTTAGCAACCAAACAGAGTACCCTAGCAACCGTTTAGCAAGATCTATATCTCTGCATCAGAGCATCATAGAGACATGGCGGTTGGCTATTTTGACTCATGCTAGCAAACTGGACTTCCAACATGTTACACATGCTAGCAGTGAATAGCTACATGCTAATAGTGATTAGCTTAGGGTTTAAACATGACACAAACTAGTAAAAATGTGTTAGCATCATGCTGGTAACATGCTAATTGTGTTAGCATCATGCTAGTAGCATGCTAATCATGTTAGCATCATGCTAGCAAACATGCTAATTATGTTAGCATCTTGTTAAAAACATGCTAGCAACATGGTAATCATGCTAGCATCATGCTAGCATAATGCTAATCATGTTAGCATGTTGCTAGCATTATGCTAACATGATTAGCATCTTTCTAAAATGCTAGCACATGCTAAAGCATGCTAGCATGCTAATCATGTTAGCATGTTGCTAGCATTATGCTAACATGATTAGCATCTTTTAAAAACATGCTAGCAGCATGCTAAGGGTGTTAGCATGCAACATGCTAATCATGCATGCTAGCATTATGCTAACATGATTAGCATAAAAACATGCTAAGGTGTTAGCATCGCTAATCATGTTAGCATCTTGCTAAAAACATCCTAGCAGGACGGTAATTATGTTAGCATTGCTAATCAGAGTGCCGAGTTTTGCCACTGCAAGCACCATTCACATTTTCTTCAGGAAATGTACATTCTAGTTAATGGTGCTTGCCAAAGGCAAAGCTCCATTCTTAATCTTCTGCATACTTATTATTATTATTATTATTATTTTATTATTATTCCACACAAAGTTTGGCGCGCTACTCCTCCCGCAGTTTTTGTCCTAGACCCATGAATGAGGTGTCAAATCGACCGGCTCATTGAGGAGAGGTGTGCTATGACTTTTATAAGCGATCGGGTGTACGATGTTCGTCCGGCGGGCGAAAAAGTAGCGAAAAAAATCCCATAGACTTAACATTGGAACGAACTTTGACAAGTCATAACTCTGGATCACAATGTCATAGAGACAAGGGGGTGGTCTCATTTTACTCAGGCAACCAATCAGTCTCTCAGGATAACTTTGAAGATATCAAGCCACGCCCTAGCAACCATATAGAGCACCTTAGTAACAAGCTTCATAGACTTCCATTGAAAAAGATCAAATGAATATCTTTGGATAGAAGTGTCATACAAACATGAGGATGGGCTCATTTGACTCGAGGCAGCAAACCGCCAATCACAATCACCTTAAAGACATCATAGCCACGCCTTAGCAACCATTTAGAGCACCCTAGCAACCCAAAGCATAGGCAGATATCTTCAAATCTGAATATCATAGAGGCATGGGGGTTGGTTTATCATTCATACTGGCAAGCAGCCTTTGGTTTATCATTACTGGCAGCTGCCAAGCCACTCCCTAGCAACCCAAACAGAGTACCCTAGCAACCGTTTTGCAAGATCTATATCTCTGCATCAGAACATCGTAAAGACATGGGTGTTGGTTTATATTGTCAAGCAGCCTTTGGAGTATCATCATTGGTAGCTGCCAAGCCACTCCCTAGCAACCAAACAGAGTACCCTAGCAACCATTTAGCAAGATCTATATCTCTGCATCAGAGCATCATAGAGACATGGCGGTTGGCTCTTTTGACTCATGCTAGCAAACTGGACTTACAACATGCTACACATGCTAGCAGTGAATAGCTACATGCTAATAGTGATTAGCTTAGGGTTTAAACATGACACAAACTAGTAAAAATGTGTTAGCATCATGCTGGTAGCATGCTAATTGTGTTAGCATCATGGTAGTAGTATGCTAATCATGTAGCATCATGCTAGCAAACATGCTAATCATGTTAGCATCTTGTTAAAAACATGCTACCAACATGGTAATCATGCTAGCATCATGCTAGCATTATGCTAATCATGTTAGCATGTTGCTAGCGTTATGCTAACATGATTAGCAATCTTGTTAAAATCATGCTATCTCTCTAGGGGGGGGGGGGGGGGGGGG
>JAOTNS010002995.1:0-27173 GCA_028476615.1 Culter alburnus
ATGTTTTCTTCCTCATCTTGACAGAGGTGAGAACCTAAAGTTGTGGTTGGAGCTCATGATCACAATCATGCTCTAACCGCATGGACCACATCCACCCTGAAAGTCTGATAAATGACATCACGCTACTTCAGGTAAATGACTAAGCTAGGTTTTGCAGGAAAAACTGCAATAACACATTTGTAACGTTAGTGTACTGAAGGCAAGTGCAGTTTATTTAACCAAAGTGTGAAACAAATACAAAAAGAAACACAGACTTCACATGATAAAACTATGAACATTAAAATAAACTTGGACTTAACTTGACATGGACTCACCAAACAGCAGTTACAGGGACAAAGCTAGACAAGACACAGTTCTTCTTCTTCTTTTTTAGGGTTTAATGGCAGCTTGCATCCATTAGTGTTGCACAACGGTTTATTTTCCTGCTATGTCCATTACATCCTATTCTCCTCATCAGTCCAGTCCTTGGTAAAAAAAACTGCAAATACTTCTTCTGCCTTGTTCATTCTCACCACTTCCCATTATTTCCTTCATTCCTGTCCCTTCCTAACTCTTCCATCATCTTTTTTCATCATATTCCATCATTTGGTCATGACTATTTCTTCTTTTCTATTCCCTCCCCTATTCTTCACAGCACCAACTTTATTTTTAATAGCATACAATATCTCCCTTTAGTCTCCCTGTCCCACTGATATTGCCATTCTCTAATGGTTTCTTTCCATATTATACTCTTTCCTTCAGGTTTTGACAACTTTTGACAATTTAATTTTTTTTAACAACACAAGATACAATGGAAACATGAGGATTATTTATACAACAGGAATAATGACTATCAAGAAACACCTGTGAACCATCAAGACGATCAACCAATCAGAACATGACACATAAGACAAGGAAAGCACAAGATATAAGGCTTGTTCAAGATACACCGGCGATGCGTATACCGATCGGCATATGACATCAAAGTAACGCGAGAGCGACTGGAGAGCACACGACTCATGCTTTTGAATCGTTCTTGCAGTATTTTGATGTCATACTTTGTTCACATTGCACACAAATCCAGTTTGGTTTCAAATATGATTTATAAGACTGACTGTTCATTTTGCATGTGATGAAATACATTAATTCAGTGCTGTCAATATCTGGTGTATCTGCATTGTTTGCCATAGTAATGACACAAGCAATATACAAATACTTGAAACCTGATCTGACCGTTCAGAGTCAGACTAAGATGTATTCTGGATTTAGATCACAAAACCACATATGGATGTGGTTTGAATTGGGATTGTAAACATAATTGATTTAGTATGTTTGTTTCAAATTAAAAAAAAAAAAAAAAAAAAAGTGATTTGAGATATGCCAAAAAGATTAATAAGTTTTGTCTGAACAAAGCCTTAGAGATTTGATCATAGAACTGGAGCAAAACTTCAGTCTCAAGCAGTCATTTAAGTACAACCCAAATTCCTGAAATGTTTTGACGTTTTTAAATTTGAATAAAATCAAAACTAAAAGACTTTCAAATCACAAGAGCCAATATTTTATTCACAATAGAACGTAGATAACATAAATGTTTACACTGAGAAATTTTACAATTTTATGCACAAAATGAACTCATTTCAAATTTGATGCCTGCTACAGGTGTCAAAATAGTTGGGACAGGGGCATGTTTACCATGGTGTAGAATCTTCTCTTCTTTTCAAAACATTGTGTGAAGACGTCTGGGCCTCGAGGTTATGAGTTTCTGGAGTTTTGGTGCTGGAATTTTGTCCCATTCTTGCCTGATATAGGTTTCCAGCTGCTGAAATGTTCGTGGTCGTCTTTTGTTTAATGATGCGTCAAACGTTCTCTAGGTGAAATATCTGGACTGCAGGCAGGCCAATTCAACACCCGGACTCAGAGATGTTCACAAGTCTTTTATCTGAAGGCCGAGTCAAGTCTGAAGTCTTTATCACTGGAGTCTGAGTCAAGTCTAGAGTCTTTTGTCACAAGTCCGAGTTTAGTCTCGAGTCATTAAAAATTTTCTCATAATCAAAACCTATTTTTTATCCTAGTTGTATTATATAGACAAAGTAATATGATCTTTCTATCATCTGTTTTATTTTAAATTAAGGTCCTATGATGTAAGGGATAATGTACATCCAGCTTATTACTTTATAATTCATTACAATGTACAAAACAGTCGTCCTGGCAACACGAGTACTCATTTTCAAAACATATGGCACGGTGGCTCCCGTCATGTTTCATGACTCATGACATTTCGGAGTTTGCGCGCACGGACATACGTAATCAAATTCTATGACAAGAGTCCAATCTACCATGACACGTAAGGAAAATATATATGAGACGCAGATATTATGAAACTATTTTAACACAACACAAATTCTTTATTTATTATATAATGGTAAAAGACTTGAGTCGTTTTTTAAATATTCAGAGTCTTTTGTGCCGAGTCGAGTCAAGTCTGAAGTCATTTCAGGTCGAGTCCGAGTCCGAGTCTGAAGTCTGTTAAAATGCGTCTCGAGTCCGAGTCTCTAACCTGAGTGCCCATCTCTGCCTGGACTCTTCTATGATGAAGCCATGCTGTTGTAATATCTGCACTATGTGGTTTTGCATTGTCCTGCTGAAATAAACAAGGCCTTCCCTGAAATAGACATTGTCTGGAGGGGAGCATATGTTTCTCTAAAACCTTTATATACCTTTCAGCATTCATAGTGCCTTCCAAAACATGCAAGCTTCCCATACCGTATGCACTTATGCACCCCCATACCATCAGAGATGCTGGCTTTTGAACCGAACGCTGATAACACACCGGAAGGTCTCCCTCCTCTTTAGCCCGGAGGACATGACGTCCGTGATTTCCAACAAGACTGTCAAATTTGGACTCGTCTGACCATAGAACACTTTTCCACTTTGAAACAGTCCATTTATAATGAGCCTTGGCCCACAGGACACGACGGCACTTCTGGACCATGCTCACATATGGCTTCCTTTTTGCATGATAGAGCTTTAGTTGGCATCTGCAGATGACACGGCGGATTGTATTTACCGACAGTGGTTTCTGGAAGTATTCCTGGGCCCATTTAGTAATGTCATTGACACAATCATGCCAATGAGTGACGCAGTGTCATGTGAGGGCCTGAAGACCACGGGCATCCAATAAAGGTCTTCGGCCTTGTCCCTTACGCACAGAATTCCCTTACGCTCCAGTTTCTCTGAATCTTTTGATGATGTTATGCACTGTAGATGATGAGATATGCAAAGCCTTTGCAATTTGACATTGAGGAACATTGTGTTTAAAGTATTCCACAATCTTTTTACACACTCTTTCAAGATTGGAGAGCCTCTGCCCATCTTTACTTCTGAGAGACTCTGCCTCTCTAAGACATTCCTATCATAGCTAATCATGTTATAGACCTGATATCAATTAACTTAATTAGTTGCTTAATTAGTTGCCCCCATGCCAACTTTTTTGAGACCTGTAGCAGGCATCAAATTTGAAATGATCTCATTTAGTGGATAAAAGTGTAAAATCTCTCTGTTTAAACATTTGTTATGTTATCTATGTTCTATTGTGAATGAAATATCGACTCATGTGATTTTAAAGTCATTTTATTCAAATTTAAAAAACATCCCAACATTTCTGGAATTCGGGTTGTAATTATACTTAAATTATAAAATACTAGCATACCTAGTAGTCCCATTATCCTGAAAAGTAAAACAACTTTTTGCATGATAGAGCTTTAGTTGGCATCTGCAGATGGCACAGTGGATTGTAATCTACTTAATCTATAAAAAATGCTACCTAGTAGTCCCATTATCCTGAAAGGTAAAACAACTTGTCAATAAAAATAAAATTTGTCATCCAGTTTTCATTATGAAATTTCTCAGCATTAAGGATTGAATTTCTTGCTGTAGCTATATGTAAAGGTCAAAAAGTACCAAATAAAGATAAGGACATCAAGGCCAGTGACAAATGCAGTGTTGCAGGATGGGGGAAAAACACCAATAGTACAGCAAGTGCTAAACTTAATGGAGATGGGGATCACAATTATTGATAAAAAAGCATGTCAGAAGTACTGAGGGAAAACGTATTCCACCTCAATGATGGTGTGCACAGGTGGTCGTGGAGGATTTTGTCAGGTTAGTATATTCACAGCCTGTAACTTTCTCCATTCTCAGGGTGATTCTGAAGGACTTCTGGTGTGCAACAAAGTTGCAGTTGGTGTCATTTCATTCATCAGGCAACAACCATGATCTACATAATTGGATGTCTTCACCAAAGTGTCCAAAATTTCTGTCTTGGATAAAATGTATTTTTGGAAGTGTGAAGCAAGAACTTGATTAATAAACATTTTATTTCCTAACACACTCTGTTGATTGTATGTGGGGAGTTTTGGAGATCATATTGTAATTTGACATCTTGATCGATTTGTCAGATATGACAAACACCAAACACTTTTCAGTGGAAAGATGGTTTTGATCCTTCTCAGCAGGCTTGGTTTCCTGTGGGGGGCTCACATCTCATCGCATGTGGTCAGACAACTTCTTTCTGCGTCACTCTAGTTTGCAAAGACATCTTAAATAGGTCTGATGTTCTGCAAAGTCATGAGCCTCACCACAGATTAGAAATAGTCTATTCTTACTGGAAACACCTGAAAATGTATGTTAGCTCACACCTGTTATGAGACTACTAGTATAGCATTAAATTGTCATGGAGAAAACTGAGGAAATTCTTTAAAAAATAAAACTGTTTCCACTGAGGTTTTTCAGAACATTCTCCTCGTCTGCCATTGGTCAAACAGCCAAACTTCCACCATTGGCTGAACTGTTGCTATGTCAGGCTGGTCAGTATTTTCAAAGCAATTGAGCAATGTTTTGACAAAACAGAGCCACATTGTTCATACTTTTCAGGAAAATCAACTTAAATGTATTATTTATAGTATTAAAATTCCAAAAATGTTATTTACTAACTCTCACTTTCTAGGAGGCTAGTTTTTGACTTTCGAGTTATTTTTGCCTCAAATAATTTTTTTCTTTTTTTTCTCCATAGTTGTGTTTTCATTTAAAAAAAATGAAAGTTCACATGGGTACCTCAGGGTTCAGTTATTGGAACCCTCCTCTTCTCCATATACACTACATCACATTGACCCATCATGGTTTCTCTGATACAGCTCTACCATTCATTTCAACCAGATGATCCTACAGTGGCTGCATGAATTTGCATGAAAGAACATCACCTGCAGCTCAAGCTGGCAAAGACTGAGCTTCTCGTCTTCCCTGCCAATCCGACTTTAGCATGATTTCACCATCCAGATACATTCATCATCAATTACCCCATCAAGGTCGGTCATGCAGGTTTGCACTACCAATCCTCTAAATCAGTTGCGTATGCGAACAAATTTCATGAGAGGCGACTAAAAAATGTCTTTTATTAGCCAATGGCTAGTAAATTGTATGATTTCAGTCGCCTGTAATTGAGTTAGAGGCAAAAAATAAGTTTAGCACAGATATAATTTCATTGCCTTCAGATTCATTTCAGAGCACATGCACAAAGAGAGAGCTCATTGACAGAACTGTCTTGATCGGACCAGTGCTGCGTTGTCATGAAAGTTTATCATTTGCATGTGTTTTTAAGCCTCGCCAATTTAAACATTCAAGCGCAAGACACAAAAGATAACTCACGCTTGCTGTGTGAGACGTTTTCTGCGCGCCCTCATCCGAAGCACATGCCCAGAAAGCCGTGTCTGACAGCATGTGAGTACTGAATTAAGCACTCTTTCATGTCTTGCACTTGAGTGGACAATTTCATACAAAATTATGTCAAAATGCCTGTCTTGGCGATTATCCTTGTAAAGATATTCGGTTATGTCTTAGGTGAATGAAAACGGTTGAGAATGTAAACGCATGTGTAATGGTATATTGGATCCATGCATTAGTCTTAAAGTGACAGCAGCCTAATATTCCTGCTTCTGTCTGTGTCATTAAAGGGATAGTTCACCCAAAAATGAAAATTTGATGTTTATCTGCTTACCCCCAGCGCATCCAAGATGTAGGTGACTTTGTTTCTTCAGTAGAACACAAATGATGATTTTTAACTCCAATCGTTGCCGTCTGTCAGTCAAATAATGGGAGTGAATGGGAATTCGAACAATAAGAGTCGAAAAACTTGCATAGACAAATCCAAATTAAACCCTGCGGCTCGTGACGACACATTGATGTCCTAAGACACGAAACGATCGAAAGCATTCGCTTAGTGAGGTCTGATCACGCTCTGACAATGGCAGTGACCGAGTGCTGAACGCAGTTGGACATAGTGGCGTATTAGAGGTAAAAAATGATATAAATAATGTTCGGTTTCTTGCACAAACCGATCGTTTCGTGTCTTAGGACATCAGTGTGTCGTCACGAGCCGCAGGGTTTAATTTGGATTTGTCTTTGCAAGTTTTTTCGACTCTTATTGTTCGAGTTCCCATCACCCCCATTATTTGACTGACAGACGGCAGCAGTTGCAGTTAAAAATCATCATTTGTGTTCTACTGAAGAAATCATCTTGGATGCGCTGGGGGTAAGCAGATAAACATCAAATTTTCATTTTTGGATGAACTATCCCTTTAACGTTAATCAAACAACAGTCTCGCTGCAAAAAAAATCACTCAATGCTCTTGACTGAACAACTTTTATAACTTTAATAAGGATTAATCTGTTTAATAATTTATACAGTTAAGACTATGCAGTGCTATTTTACATTTGATTACTATATTCAAATTCTGTAATTTATATCTAACTACTGTTAGATTTACCTGAAATGCACAGTTTATTTAATTGGCATCTTTATTTGTGCTACTGCTTGTAGTTTGATTATTTGACCTTATTTTATTACTGACTGTTTACTTGACTTTAATAGCATTTGAAATGTATATTTTATATTATTTTTATGTAGATTTTTTTTAAAAATGTACTAGCCATTGGTGACTCAAGCTTCATTGTGTCCATAGAGGGTTGACTACACAACATCAGGAAGATCAGGCCTGTGATTCAGGTCAGGGGGTCCTTTGGTTTATTGGAGACACTGCAGTTGGTGTCACATCATTTTGTGACACTGAACTATCTAACGTGTACCCTTAAATTTCAGCATATCTTCCATGGATCCACCAAATAATTAGAAATGTTAAGTAACTTCATGAAAAATAAAAAGGGAAGAATAGTTTTTCTTGAATTCTTCCATTAATCTTTCAAAAAAGTACTGCATCAACCAGTCGATGTGTCACAACCATTTCTAATGATAATATTATAACATGGAGGCACATGTCCAAAGACACACATGGTGGCATCTGAATAACTGCCTAAATTTACAGTATGCAAGTATGGCTCATATCTATTTGAATGGAGAAAAATCTTCAAAACTGGTAAAGAATTTTTCAGACTGGTGAAAAATAAAATAAATAATGAGTAGTTCATTGTTGCACATTGTCGAGACGTGAATCAATGTGAAACGACTGAATGTGCAATAAACACTAATCACCTGCTGTAGTTCCTAAAAATCACCACCAGAGGTCAGTCTTGGTACTGCCTCACATGCATTAGTTAGTTGTCAGTTGCATCTCTGTTTAACGGCATACACACAGACAGCATCACAAAGCCTCAAATACAAGCTTTCGCTGTGTATAAAAAAATACAATATGCTAAAAATTACTATTTAAATTTGCACAGCAGCAATCGTTTTCCCCTCCGCCATGTTAAAGTTTATGGCCCGCACAACTTGTGACTTTGGGTATCAAAATTATTCCCGAGCTTCCCAGTGGAACTTGAGAGGTCCAATTTTTAACTAGGAAAATATTCAGTAGGGCATAAATCGGAGGAGCATCTGCACATCCGTCACACGTCTTTCTGTGCGCGCGCTTTTGGAACTTTTTTCCCTTTTTTATCTCGTGTCGTGCCTTTCACAAAACAGAAATAATTACAATATAATAATTTATTTGATACAATTTTTGGCTTTCATGGAAAATGGCACAATTGTTGACATACTGAATTATATGAAAGGATTATTGTGATAAGTCAAAATTAAGACATGAAAAGTCGAAATTATGACAAGTCAAAATGACAGTCATAATTATGAGATAAAAAGTAAAAGTTATGGCATGCTAAGTCATAATTATATGACATTGTTATTGTATGCCATAATTAAATCATAGTTATGAGAAATCAAAATGTACATACTTTTCATCTTTATGACTGTCATAATTTCGATTTTAAATCTCATAAATATAACTCAGTTTGTCATAATTTCATTTTTTTAATCTCATAAATATAACTCAGTTTGTCATAATTTCGACTTCATGATTTACAAAAGCATGATTTTTTCCCCTTTTTTTTTTCTTATATCTTTTTAAAGCAAGGCACTACAGGCATCAGTCAATTTTGAGGTTTTAGGCTATTTGGCTTTTTATAAAATAATTCAAACTGGTGGAGAGAAAACACCCAAAATACACTTTTAAGTGTTGATTTTATTGCATAAAAAAGCATCAAATTCTAATCAAAGTTGTTATTTTTGTGGGGTTCAGATTGGTCATATCGGGCTGCGTTTTTAAGAGACATGAATTATTGACTGGACCCCTTCTGTTCTATTTGGGAGTTGCAGGACGTTTGATGGGAATTTGGTGATCACCCTTGCGTGAAATTGAGAGACATGAGGTAGATACTCCAAACACCCTAGCAACATGGCGAACACCTTAGCAACCACACAGAAACACCCTAGAACTGTGGCTAGAATTGTTATTTGATGTTAATGAAATGTTTGTGAAATTATTAAACGCTTTTCACAGATGTTAGCCAATGCTCAATGGATTCAGACAATGACACAAGAAAATTTGTCCAATGTTTGTTGAGTTCAGGTGAATATACAGTACATTAAACAGTACAATAGTTAAAGACTGTCACAATATTTCAGTAGAAACAGACCATATATTTGCACTTAATGCAAAACTGTATTCATTTAAACAAAAGGGGAATAATCTTGATTATTATTATACATATTTAATATAATCTTGTGCACCAGTTCATTGCAGGTTACCGATTCTAACACTTGCAGTTTATTAGGTTGCTAAATAAACTTTGTTGTTAATATTACATCAATAACAAGAGATACAATATGTTTTTGTGCTTAAAAGTTGTGCTTGAAAAGGGTCTGTTCACACCAAGTTTAAAGTGACTAAAATACATGAAAGTATAAAATATTTGCAAACCATTTTTTTGCACCAAAACCGTTTTGTCTGAAAAGTTTGGATACCTGAATAAACGGCATTTGATCAATTTAATAAATCAATCTTGTGTCCGTATATACAAAACTAAAAGGTTAATCTTAAAATCGTGCCGACTTGGTGTGAATAGGCCAGAAATCTACAGGACATAACATCAAAAATACACATAAAAAGCCATTCATATGACAATATCATGACTATATGCCTGACATTTAACAGTAAAAAGAATAACTTAGTTTCAAAGAATGGCAGTTAAACTCATGTGCTGTATACAATTAAAGTGAGAAGTGCAATAAGTTAATAGTGGTTAGCTTCAGCTTAGTTTGGTGCACTGGTCATACGGTTTTGTGTCTGTGATAACAGTCCGTTATGAGTTCTTTAAGCTGAAGTGTGTATTTTTTATTCATTAAAATCGTCTATCCTGGTTTAATGTGCAGATAAACTGCTAGTAAACCATTCGTAGTGTGAGTTACCAAACGTTGGCTATGTTCGGAATAGCATACTACTAGTAATGTTTCTGTATATTTATGCTGTGCATAGTGTGTATAATTTCTGTATGCTTAGAATTCCCAGGTGTAAATGTGCAGTATATATCCCATAATGCAATGTGCTTGGCTAGAGTCGATTTTATGTGGGACAAAAAAACTAAAAGCTATGATTTTTAACTAAATTTTCTTGGCTTATTATTTATTGTTGCATAATGTGTACTGTTACATAAAATAGTGGGCAGTATTCAGAGTATAGTACTGAGCAGTTTGCAGTAGTGTTGAGTGCTGATGAGTGGATTCGTAAAAGTGTTTGAAAGCACGCGGAAGTGTTTGAATTTGAAAGCGGGAGCTCCCGTGTGTATCTGTGTGAGTTCTCTGTGAAGAGCGTCGTTGATGTCTATTTACAACATGTTTTGAAGTGTTGATCATTGTAGCCAATCACAGACATATCTGATGAGTGCGTGAACACAATGGCCAATCAGAGGTGTTTATGAATCTGCTCAACAGCGCTCAAAGCGTCACATTTTTAAAATTTCAGTACCGACTCGGTACTTTTGACAACTCTTGTTTGCAGTATGCAGTGTGCTAGTATACCATTCCGAAGGCTCTTTCAAAACATCGCTTTGTTTGTTTGAGTGGTCCGAAATGTCAACTTCTGACTCAACCAATGGCGCGAGTTTGGAGCAGAGATACAATGAAAGAAGGGCTGTGTTTTTGAAACCTGTTTGGAAACAGTCATTATTTTTGCGATTTTGTGCCTCTAGTGGTGTATAAATTACACACAGCAGCTTTAAATACACAGCAAAGTATCGCTAAATCGTTCCAATTTTCTGCTGGTAATTCGTCAATAGATCAATCCAACAGGACAATGAAAAACTACGAAACACATAAAAACGGTAATAATAATAACACATGAAATATTTCTCATCTTCATAAGTCGAATTCCATCAATGCAGCATACCTTAGCCTTCATACGGGCGGATACGTTCAAGGGAATGTACAGAGGTTCAAATGTTATACTGTGTAGAAAAATAGCGAATAATCTGGTTGAAAGCGATCTGTGCATAGCCTGCTCACAGGCGGAAGGGTTGAGGGGGAGTTCAGAAGGTTTGGTCATCGTTGCAAGAATCTGTCCAGTGACCGAACGCCTCGCAGATGTCGCAGTACGGTCGTTCGCCGCTGCGGGTGCCGTGGTAGGTGGTGTGTGGAGGCGAGTCTGGGGATGTGTTTGCGTGGGACAGTCTCCGTGTCGTGCAGGTCGAAGCAGTCGCAGATGTCGCAGAAAACTCGTGGTGGGGCTTTCTTCTTCTTTTTTGACCTCACCAAGACTTGAGAGAAGAGGATAAACAAAAAAATGTATTATGACAAACCCTTTAACTAGCAGTGCATGTTAAGTATGTACATGACCACGTGAAATTCGGTGAAATTAGGATAGAATATGCCACCGCTACGTTTACATTCCGTTACGTTTACTAATCCACTGTCATTTTGCATTTATAGAAATAAAAACTATGAATAACGGTCACTTCAATCCCATCCAGCTCATCCAACACTAGCTGCAGAGTCGTACATAGTGCAGCAGGAATGAGAGTTCACTGATCACGTGACAAGAGTAAGTGATACGATGACCGACAAGACCATGGCAGAGGATTCGTTGCACAACAGAGCCAATATGTTGGCAAAGCATTTGTATACAGTTTCTGGGTTTCTATCTAACATGCCAGACAGAAAAAAGTGGCAGGTGAAGATTTCAAAACCCAATTGGACTCACCCATCATTGTCATCATTTCCGTTGAACTCGGTCAACGCCATTTTCTTCAGCTTCACCTTTAGTTCTTCATTCTTCCTCTGGAGGTCCACAATCACTGAGTTCAGGAAGTTGATCTGATCCATGCAGGAGAACATGATAGATTTTAGACATTTTACACATATGACATCCTAAAACCATTAACAAATACAGAACAGAGGAGTTTTACCTGTCCCTCAGCAAACTCTTTCTCTTCTCTCAGTTGGTCCAAAGCAGCATCACCCGCTGTACAGGAGAGACAAACAGACAGAACTCGGTTCAGTGAGAAGAACAGTGACAAGAATTAGTGAATGTCAGAATTGCATATTAGTAGTCAAGAAGCATTTGTTCATTTAAGTTGAACTAGTATGTCATAATTTCTACTTCATTATGATTTACAAAAGCATGATCTTTTTCTTATGTGGTGGAAATGGACTCCTATAGAACTAGATATGTAATCTTGTTTTCCATTTAAAAAACATTCTTTAAAAAATTATGGGCCAGATTTGGTGTGAGCACAATTGCACAAATGCGCCGATGGGAGTGGCAAGATGTGCACGTGCAGTAGCAATTGCAGCCATGTTGTAAAATGGGTTAAGACATGATTTTTTTAGGCATTAAATAATGGCGCAAATACCAATAAACTGACGAGCGCAAAGATTAGTAAATCGTGTTGTGTGATTCATTTAAATACTCTCCTCCCATAAATTTTGCATCTGAAAGGGAAACTCCTACAAATGCATATGCAATAAGTCAGCCTCAAAAACAACTTCTTAATTTTGCACTGCGTGTCTTTAGTAAATCCTGACAGTAGTTTTTTAACACCAAAAGAGGGTTTGCGCTGGTCAAGCTGTTAGTAAATCTGGCCCTATAATGTGACATGTATTCTGGTCACAAACATTCGATTTGGATTCATTTTTCATGCTGAAATAGAAATTAAAATATTATGAGTAATATGGTTTGTATTACTTAGGCCTGTTTAAAACTAGTCCGTTTTGTTTTAAACTTTTGCTACGGTTACGCCTGTCTGTAAAACGCCATTTTAAAATGAAAACGCACTAGTGTAAATGGGGCCTTATACTATTTTCATTTCCATTCCAGAGATTTTTAATAAATCTTAATCTTATTTGATCATACTACCATAAATTAAGATATATACACACATAATTGGATTAAAAATAACTGGATGGTATTTCCAGAATTAAACATGCAACATGATGAGGTCATGTGACAACAATTTAGCATTCTGCATCATTTTGCATACTACTTTTAAATAATAAAATACAGTGCTCTTCAAAAGTTTGGGGTCAGTATGTTTTTTTTTTTTAAGAATTAATACTTTTATTCAGCAAGGATGTATTACATTTCCCGAAAATAAATGTATTATATTAATATGAAGCACAACTGTTTTCAACATTGATTGAATTAGAAATGTTTCCTGAGCAGCAAATCTGCATATTAGAATAATTTCTGAAGGATCATGTGACAATGAAGACTGGAGGAATGATGCTGAAAATTAACAGGAATTATTTACATTTTAAAATATATTTACATAGAAAACAGTTATTTTTTAATTGGAATATATATTTTATAATATTACAGGTTTTACAGTATTTTTGATCAAATAAATGCAGCCTTGGTGAGGATAAGAGACTTCTTTAAAAAAAAATCTTAAATTAAAATGACTTTTGAATGGTACTATAAATAAATAGCTAGCAGTATACAGTTTATTGCACAGTATACAGTACGCTGTCATTCCATTCTAAATATAAATACGCTGACGGACCTGAGGTGACTTCCTCTCCGTTCCCCGCATGCCGGCCCTCCAGCTTTTGCTCCAAGCTGTTCACTCGGCTCTGCAGCTGGGCTTTGTCCCTCTCTAGAGACGTCACAGCCGACTGGAGCGTCTTGGCCATGGCATTTTCCCCACGCAGCACTGCAATCTGCGATAACAAAAACCATCTTTAGATCACAAATAATTTTTTTCCTATTATCTGACAATATTAAGTGTCAAAGTTTTATATAAAAAGAAAAAAATGGGAAGAACTGCTGTTTAATATGAAATTACTCTACTAAAAGCATTCTTTTTACATACAGTAAGTTCACAGTGCATAAAACATTCTTGATCCAGATGTTTAGTTAGACTTATAAAACCCAAGAATCAAAGCTCTTACCTCATTTCGTAGTGTCTCTAGCTCTTTGTCTTTATCGGACATCAATGCATTGGAATTCTCCCTGTGAGAACAGACAAAAGCTCACTATAACTAGAGCCCATTGTTGGATTTACAGTCATGTTACAAAAGCCATATGCACTCTGAGAACATGCACAACGATTCCCAATGGAGCCTGAAGATTAAAGCTTACAGAAAAACAGGCAAAAAAATTAACAGACATCCAGTGGGACAGCGCAGTATTTTTAGGGTGGAGGAAAACAATAGATCTGAAGCCAAACGCTTGTACTAAGTACCATTATTTGAGCCGTTCAATCATGGAAACAGATCATCTCTCTAGATGTAATCTTGGTATATCATAAAACACTGATCTCTAAAGAACATGTACTAACAAGCTTTTTTTGCAAGCCTTCATTTCCCGGGAGATAAAATGACATTTAAAGCCTCCAGAGTGCGTGTGATCTCAAATCCAGCTCTCATTTGAACAATTATTGAGACAGAGCTCCATTAAACACCATCAAACGCATCTGTGACATGCTGTTTATAGCCACAGATAATGAATTCGGGTTTTTTTAATGCTTATGAAGAAAATTAATGGGAAAAATACTTGCATCGCACTCAAGAGACGAATGAATAGAAGTGCATTAACAAAAACACAAGCATAACATTTCCAAATTGTCTTTCCCCATAGACTTTTAGTGTAAGTGCACTGTGTTTTTGCTTACTGAGAGACAAATATATATTGCTTTCTGTGGTTATAAACAGCAGGCTTCACCCGGAACTGTCTTTTAACGTTTTGATTTGATTGAATGAATCGACTTAATACCGAGTCAGAGACGTGCTTACCTCTCTGTAATCTCCAGCTGGCTAGTCAGAGCTTCGTCATCAAGCTGCCAAAAAAACAAACATGATACATGATAAATCAATCCCTCAAACCAACTGAGAATGTCACAGAGCAAAGCATTTCAGGAAACGTCTAAGACGACTCAGACAGATAAACACCTTCTGCTGCGTGTAGACGTCCAACTCCTGAGCCAACATCCCTTTCTCGTCCTGGAGCGACACCTGCCTCTGAGACTTCTGATTGGCTGACAGTTTTAGCTCCTCACTACAGAGAGATAAAGAGGGAGGTAATGCTTATAATACCATATAGGACTAGCATTTTACCATACTAGTGTTCTGCAGGATGTGAATTTTCTGTATGCATTCAACACCTGGATGACCTAACAATACTGTTCAAAAGTTTGGGGTCAGTACGAAAAAAAAAAGGAAATTAATACTTTTATTCAAATCAGCATATTAGAATGATTTTTGAAGGATCATGTGACTGAAGCATGGAAGCTTGTTTATGCCATGAAATAAAAACTAAAAAAGGTAACTGACTTTTATTTCACAATTCTGACTTTTTTCTCAGAATTGCGTGATATAAACTCACAATGCGAGTTACAAAGTCAGAATTGTGTAAAAAGTCAGAATTGCGAGTTATAAAGTCAAATCGAGATAAATCAGAATTGCGAGATGTCAGAATTGCGAGAAAAGTCAGAGAGATATGCGAATTGTGAGTATAAGTCAGAGGAGAATTGCGATTTAAGTCGAATAGTTATAAAGTCAGAATTAGAGATATAAAGTCAGAATTGCGAGATATAAAATTTATAAGTCAGAAAGTCAGAATTGAGATATAAATCAGATTGCGAGATTAAATCAGAATTGGAGATTATAAAGTCAATTATGAGATATAAAGAATTCCATAATAAAGTCAGAATTATGAGATATAGATAGTAAAGTCAGAATTGCAGAATTGTATAAAGTTTATGCGTTATTGTCAGATATATAAGTCAGAATCAGAATTAGCAGAGTCAGAATTGCGAGTGTCATTATGAGATATAAAGTCAGAATTAGATTAATCAGAGTATAAAGTCAGAATTGTCAGAGAGAGATATAAGTCAGAATTGTGAGATATAAAGTCAGAATTGAGATATAAAGTCAGAATTGTGAGATATAAAGTCAAAGATATCAGAATTATGAATTAAGTCAGAATTGTGAGATATAAAGTCAGAATTATGAGATATACAGTCAGATTGGGAGTTATAAAGTCAGAATTTATTATAAAGTCAGAATTGCGAGATAAAGTCAGAATTGCGAGATAAGTCAGAATTGCGAGATATAAGTCAGAATTGTGATATAAAGTCGAATTTGAGTTATAAAGTCAGGACAGATGAATAGATAAAGTTCAGAATTGCATGATTTAAAGTCAGAATTCGATTATAAAGTCAGAATTGCGTCAGAGATTGTCAAGAATGGTCAAATTGCGAGTCAGAATTGCGAGATATAGTTTGTATAAAGTCAGAATATATAAAGTCAGAATTGCGAGATATAAAGAAGCGAGAAGTATGAGAAGAATAGAGATATAAAGTCGATTGTGAGATGTCAGCGAATATAAAGTCAGAAATTGCGAGTTATAAGTCAGAATTGCGAGATATAAAGTCAGAATTGCGAGATATAAAGTCAGAATTGCTGATATAAAGTCAGAATTGCGAGATTTATAAGCAACGATATAAAGTATTGCATATTAAAGTCAGAATTGCATGATATAAAGAATTGCGAATATAAAGTCAGAATGCGAAGTTATAAAGAATTCAGAATGGAATGATTTAAAGTCAGAATGCGAGTATAAAGTCGAATTGTGAGATATAAAGTCGATTGTGAGTTATAAAGTCAGGAAAGTCAGAATGCGAGATATAAAGTCAGAATGCGAGATATAAAGTCAGAATTGCGAGATATAAAGTCAGAATATATAAAGTCAGAATTGTGAGTTATAAGTCAGAGATATAAAGTCAGAATTGTTAGTTATAAAGTCGTGAGATATAAAGTCAGAATTGAGATATATAAAGTCAGAATTGCGAGATATAAGTAAATGCGAGAAAGTCAGAATTATGAGATAAAGTCAGAATTGCAGATTAAAGTCAGAATGCGAGTTATAAAGTCAATATGTGAATATAAAGTCAGAATTGTGAGTCAGAATTATAGAGTCAGATTGTGAGATATAAAAGTCAGAATTGCGAGATATAAAGTCAGAATTGTAAATCAGAATTGAGATATAAAGTCAGAATTGTAGTTATAAAGTCAGAGATTGTAGTGTATATAAAAGTCAGAATTGTTATAAAGTCAGAATTGTGAGATATAAAGTCAGAATGTGAGATTATAAAGTCGAATTATGAGATATAAAGTCAGAATTGCGATATAACGTCAGAATTGCTTATAAAGTCAGAATTGCGAGATAAAGTCAGAAGTGGAGATATAAATCAGAATTGCGAGACAGATTGTGAAAAGTCAGAATTGTGAGTATAGTCAAATGTGAGAATAAGTGAATTGTGAATTATAAAGTCAGTGAATATAAGTCAGAATATGAGTTAAGTCAGAATTGTGAGATATAAATCAGAATTTGAGTTATAAGTCAGATTATGAGATATAAGTCAGAATTGCGAGATATAAAGTCAGAATTGCACAGATTGCGAGATATAAAGTCAGAATGCGAGGTCAGAATTGCGAGTTATAAAGTCAGAATTGCGAGTTATAAAGTCAGAATTATGAGATACAGACTTGTGAGATATAAACTCGCAATTGCGTGTTATAATATCCAATTGTGATGGAAAGTATTTATACTTTATACATGATATAAAGTATTGCATGATATAAAGTCAGAATTGCATGATATAAAGTCAGAATTGCGAGTTATAAAGTCAGAATTATGATACAGACTTGTGAGATATAAACTCGCAATTGCGTGTATAATATCCAATTGTGATGGAAAAAAGAATGACTTTTTTTTCTTAGAATTGTGACTTTATATCTAACAGTCCTGACTTTATATCACGCAATTCTGACTTTATAACTTGCAATTCTGACTTTATAACACACAATTCAGCTTTGCATCACAGGAATAAATTACATTTTAAAATATTCAAATAGAAAACAGTTATTTTCAATTGTAATAATAAGATTTTACAATATTTCTGTTTTTCCTGTATTTTTAATCAATTAAATGTCAATTAAAATCTTACCAACCCCAAACTTTTGAACAGTCGTGTACTACAGTGGTTCCCAACCACGTTCCTGGAGGCCCCCAACAGTGCACATTAACATTCTGCTTGTCTGATTTCAGGTCTTGGAGTCGCTATAATGAGGTGATGACCTGAATCAAGTGTGTTTAATTGAGGAAACATTCAAAATGTGCAGTGCTGGTGGGCCTCCAGGAACGTGGTTGGGAACCACTGGTGTATTACATATACCAAAATGTGCAGAATGCCAGAGTACACGTATGGAAGCATTACATCGTTGATACCAAAATGCAATGCGCTCAACCTGACTTCTATTACATTTTTAACTGTTAAATATTGCATTCAATATCACTTACAGCTAATTTGTCATATCATTTTAACATCTTGACCAGACTGACAAATATGTTTTCCAATTTTTTGGATTAAAATGCAAAATAAACAGAAATGATCATATAGCCTGTGATTGAAAAAATTCTGAGCACTTCAGCCATTTACTCTTAAAACTCTGTACATTGTGCCTCATGTACTATTTCATTTTTTAAAAACAAATTTTCAACATAAAATCCTATTTAATTATTTGTATTTATGATACATGGTGATGTTCATATTTTTTCTGATGCTGGTGACATTAAGTCCTCAACATTTCAGATCACGCTGATGTCAATCCTGTTATTTCCTCCATTTTCCTCCAAGTGAATGCATCATGCTTAATATATCATCTTCCTTTCCATCAGGACCTCTTAACTGTTTAAGACATTTCATAGACCGAGCGTTTGACAAATAAGAGCGTTTGCTTACAAAAAGTGGTAGTAAAACCGTGAGCACCACAAAGTCACAACAGAAAGGTCACCGCCATCTTTCTCGTGTGTAACGAATAAGCCAATCTATTTTTACCCACAGTGCATTATGATACAGGAATAAATCAAATCATGCACGCTCCAAACTCAAGCAGAAAATCAAGGTGAGGTCTCTGTACGACAGAAGTGCGAGAACAAATGCGGCTTCATGAAACTACAGGCTAAAAGATTCACACAAATTCAAAAAGAATATGCTGCATTTAATGAAGAATAACACAATATTTTTTTCATAAAGAAAAATAGGCTTTTTTAAATTATAATATTACTGGCTACGTCGTGATACGCATGAGTGTTACGAAAGGAACTCTGTCAGATCTCACGTGGAGTCAAGACCATTACACAGGCGGAGAGGAGCAGCTGTAGCTGGAGAGACGCGGTTACGTAAAACTCCCTGAGGAGAGACGCTCACTTCTGAAGCTTTCGGATGAGAGTATCTTCAGCGCAAGAGTTCAGGAGAGGCTTCACACGGGTACCTGCTCGCATCACCGGAGCCGTCACTTGCTGGACATGCCGATCAGCTGCAGCTTGAAGGAGCGTGTCGGATTGGCTTGAGTTACGAAGGCTTTGTGCCGCTTTAGTTTAAAGTCAACATGAATTCAAAATGGACCCCATTTACACCACCATAAAAGCATTTTGAGCTAAAGGTTTCTGCTTATATGTTTAAATTCATTTTGCAAACAAATTTATTGCAAACAATTTGCAAATTTATTAAGCAAATAAATTGAGTTTAAATGTGAAAAGTGAAACATTTTATGAAAACGTTAATTACAGTTTTTGGATTTAATTCATTTTGCAAATAAATTTATTGCAAACAAATGGCAAAATACTTGGCATTTGCAAATAAATAAATTGTGCTTGTGAAAAGTTAAACATTTTATCAAAACGTTAAATAATATTTTTTTAATTAATTCATTTTGCAAACAAATTGCAAAATAATTTGCACATTTATTGCAAATAAGCAAATAAATTGTGCTTAAATTTAAAAAGTGAAAAATTTAAAATTACAATTTGTGGATTTAATTAATTTTGCAAATAAATTAATCGCAAACAAATAGCAAAATAATTTGCAAATTTGTTGCAAATAAGGAAATAAAAGGTGCATATAAAAAGTTAAACATTTTATGAAAAAGTTAAATTATAATTATTGGAATTAATTCATTTTGCAAACAAATTAATAGCAAACCAATTGCAAAATTTTTGCACATTTATTGCAAATAATTGTGCTTAAAATAGAAAAGTGGAAGATTTTATGAAAAAATTTTAATTACAATTTTTGGAATTAATTCATTTTGCAAAGAAATAGCAAAATAATTAACATTTGTTGCAAATAAGCAAATATATTGTGCTTATGAAAAGTTAAACATTTTATGAAAAATTTAAATTATTATTTAGAATTAATTCATTTTGCAAACAAATTTATTGCTAACAAATAATTAGTGCTTAAATTTGAAAAGTGAAACATTTTATGAAAAATTGAAATTACATTTTTTTGAAGTTCATTTATTTATTTTTTGAAGTATGTTCTTTTTCAGGGGGTGTCACCAAACCCTCTATACTTTCATATAGAGACACTTTTCACCATACAATCAATTCCTGATGGATAAAATCAAGTTCTGCCCCTACATTTTTTATTGATTATCCTGAATGTGAAATGCTGCAGGCCAGATTCAATCTCATATCATCCACGTGAGCTCAATGTGTCAGACTCAGATCATGTGCATTACGCCTTTTCTTATACAGAAATCACAGCTGTTGTGACCGAGTGGACTCGTGATGTCATTCTGTGACTCGCTGATCTAAATGAATCACCACAATGGTACCAAAGTACTTACCCAACTAATTAAGATCAAAATCCTTTTTAGCTCCAACTAAGCAGACAATTATTTTAATAAGATGCAGCTGAAAGATGTTAATAGCGCTTTAATTGTTGCAGCTGTAGTCTAGTGGTCAGCACATGTGCTCGGATACTTTTGAGGCTTGATTGTGGCTTTTCCTCTCCTCCATATCTATCATTTCTGTCCTCTCTTTTCTATCATTATCAATAAAAGTGTGAAAAAGTCGAAGTGAATAATAATAAAATAGTCAGCTGATGAGAAAATGCATGAGTGCATGTCAGCAGGACTCACATTTCTTTGCGGAGGCTCCCGATGCGCTGCGTTTCTGAACTCAACTGCTCCTGATACTGAGAGTTCTGCTGCTTCAGGGCCTCAAGCTGGTGGAGGAGATAAAAGATGATTAAAACACATAAAAATTATGCTTTTGGACAAAATGTGCTGGAGAGAATGGCATGAAACCTTTCAAGAACATGTATTTTGCATAAAGAAAATCATGCATATTTAAGAACCATCATGTCTTTTCTTGCAGACAATTATTTTAATAATAATTAAAGGGAGTTCACCAAAAAAGAAAATTTCCCATAATTTACCCTTAAGCCATCCTAGGTGTATATGGTAACCCGATGTATGATTTAGCTCCTCTTCTCTTATATCAAAATCCTCTGACAATTTTTTTTAAAACTTCTCATTTTAGATTTCTAATTTGTGGCTGGCATTTTATTTTGATCTATCCTCTTTGCTTCCGTGTTCATCAATTCTCACCTGAGCTTATGCTATGCCTACGTCATATGTTGGGTCAGAGGTCACCCTTCCACTAGAACTTGACTCTCTCTTGAACGCTCGTACGGCTGTTGCTGGGAGCCAGTTATTATAATTTATAAAGTTTTACACATGGATATTTTTCTTACAAAAGCCCATTGCTTTGTTTTAGAAGGCATTTATTAAACCATTGGAGTCGTATGGATTACTTTTATAATGGATGGGTGCATTATTTTGGGCTTCAAAAAAATCGGGCACTATTTAATGCCATTATAAATCTAAATAAAAAGTTGAAATAAAATCTAAATATAAATTAGATAAAAAAAAAAAATGAAAACTGAACATTTAAAAACAAAAGCTAATTCAAAATATTAATAATAGTATGTAAATAATACTAAAATAACACTGGGGAAAAGGCATTTAATTGTCATGAAAATAATAATGTGATTATGCACAAAGGTGTTCTACATGTTTTTCGACGTTTTCATATCCAAAAACTGTAAAATCAGACCATCTCTCCTCAACAAGACATGATTTGAAGTACCAATTATTTCTGTAGCACAAACATTGCAGAACAAGTTACATGCCAAAGTTTAAAACTCAAGAGTTAGAGATTGGAACAAATACCTAAACATGAGTAATAGTGATGCCTTCTTTAGCAAACACCTCTAAAAGTCATGTGAACAATGAAAAATGTCCATGTTTGCAAAGTAAATCAATGCAAAATCACATGTAGGACTAATACATGCACAACTAATACTCTCAGACTGTCAAATCCGGTGAAGTCAGATTACTGTTCCCATGAGACCCATAATTCAATCCCATCACACTCACTGTAACTAACTGGTCTGCATCAGACCGAAGCGCTAATTACACTCTTCAGCACAAACGCCTACAACTGGCCGAGTTGGTAATAATCACTTTCATCTACATGCCAAGATCCAACATCAATGTTTTATTACAAATCAGCAGAGATTAGCCTGCGCTGATATCTCTGAGTGATTCAGTGTTTACATTGAGAAAGATCGAGAGAATCCGTGATGACTGAGAAATTATGCTGTCATCAGTGAATTAAATGTCATCAAACAACCGTTTCACACAGACTCGCGCACGTGAAAACATTCTTCAACTCAATGTCCGCGGCTTAACATCTCCATTACTCACAGAAATAACATGCACGAGATAAAGTCACACGTCATAGGATTTTCTTTCCTTTTTACGCATAAAAACATCTCAAAAATCAGAAAGAGACAAAAAATACAGATGCATATACGCTCAAAAAATGTGAGCCTTTTTTTAAGATTTAAAAATTTCAAGTGTATAGTAAAATTCCATCAAATTGAATTGAATAATCCTTACATATTTCTCATAATTAAGAATTTTAAATGAGTAACAAAAAAAAAATAGAGTTTAAAACATTTAAATTTATGAATACAAATCACATAAACTAAATGGTCCATTCCCTTATTCTCATTTAAAATTATTAATTCATTATATTAATAATTATATGCAAGGATTATTTAATTACATTTGACAGGATTTTACTATACAACTGAAAATCGTAAATATTATTTTAAAAAAAAAAGCTTATTTTTTTTTTAGTGTAGGGATATCTGAAAATTATTACCAATATCCAACTAATGGCTAATATCATGGGAAAAAATGCCAACAAAATTTGAAATGTGATGGAAAAACTGTCCATTTTTATTAGTAACATCTGATATTTTTCCTATTTCTATTCTGAATTATTGTAATTATTCAGATAGAGTATCATATTAATGTATTGATTGAATTCAAGTATCTTAGGATTATTTGGTTATAAAACTGGTTATAACATCAAAAATGTTCTCCTGAAAACAAACTTTAGAAGTTAGATATTTTAGTTAATTTCTGACACTGCCCGATATTATAAATCAATACATTGAGGGGGAAAAACAACAACAAACAGCGCTCACATTAAACCTCATCTAAAATAATACACATTTCAAATGCAATCAGGCACCAAAACATGCATACCACTAAAATGGGTTTAAATGAGAAAAAATAAGCCAATATCATCCCAACCCAATTCCAATAGTTAAAAAAAAATCTAATATTGCTAAATGGTCCAACCATGGTCACCAATATACAGTACCATGCATCACCAGAAGGGAAGAGCACTACAGAAGAGCGACCTTTACCTGGCAGAACGAGGTATAAACGCTGCCCGTGTAGTTCTGTTGGAGCGCTGTCACATCCATGCTGCTGTGTCCTTCCTATTTTTTCCAAACAAATGTGCCCTATCAATAATACATCCCCCTACAGCCCCCTGCAGCGAGAGAGAGAGGCGCTCACACGAGCTTGCGCTCCAGCACACGCTCACGTTTGCACAAACACACGCTCTGAAAAGCATCACACAGGGCAGCTTCATTATGTAAGGACGACAAGCCCCGCCCCTCTCGAAACACCCCCCTGCTGTCCCCGCCCCCCACCTTCTGCTGTTCTCCGTCATCAGTGCTCATTCATCCTGTATTAGCTGTTTCTACATGACGAGACTATCCATGTTCGTCTCTGGTGACATCAGAGGAATGAAATCCTTGTGTGAGCGAGAGCTCAGTCATGGTTTCTTTTTAAATATTATTTGATGAATGTACACTACCGTTCAAATGTTTGGGGTCATATTTTTTTTTTTTTTTTTTTTTGAAAGAACTTAGCAAAAATGACATTGTGGCAAAAATTCTAATGTTTTTTTTTTTTTCTTTTAACTGTGTATTTATCAAAGAATCCTGAAAAATAAAGTTAGAATGATTTCTGAAGGATCACGTGACACTGAAGACTGGAGTAATGATGCTGAAAATTCAGCTTTGATCACAGAAAACAGTTCTTTCCAATTCTAACAATATTTCATAATATTATTGTTTTTACTGTATTTTTGATTCAATATATGCAGCCTTGACAAGCACTTCTAAGAGACTTCTTTCAAAAACATTAAAAATCTTACCGACCCCAAACTTTTGAGCAGTAGTGTATTTTTTTAAAGCTGCGGCAGAGGCTGTGTGAGAGACTTCCGTCATCCTTGAATGACAAAAAATAGAAGGAAATTCAGGCTAACCTAAATTAACTCTGCTTTTTTAAACCTTGAGGGGACAAAAGTCCAAAATGAGGTCATAATAAGGCTGTCTTCTTCAATACATAAACCAAAAATAAATTTAAAGGGACAGTTCCAAAGATTTTAATTCCGTCATAATTTACTCACACTTGTTGTTCTAAACCCTATAAAACAGCATTATTTATATAACAGCAGTTCTTCTGAAGTCATTTGATAGCTCTGTGTGAGGAATAGAGTGAAATTTAAATAAATCTCCTCTGGTATAACACAATAAGTTATGATATGTCTTGAAAAGATTTGGAATATAGCGTAAAAAGATGCTTGCACGCTTCCATTTTTTTTTTATATGCATGCAGATGCTTAACAGATTATGCTTGCCATGAGTTTATCCACACAAATGTCTTCAAATCAAGAGACCATCATTATTGTTCCTAATAAATAAGGTTCATGTGTGAATATCCACAGACTGAATCCTCTGAACCACTGCAGGTGAGTCTCAGTAATACAGATGCTGAATCAAGCAAGAACTATCGCCCGAGGACCAGTGACATAAGAAGACCTGTGACTCTTTCACGCAGTCTGCCATATGTGAAAAGCACAAGCGCAGGATGCAAGTCTCCACTGATAATGGCCGTCAGGCTGATTATGTAAGGCCATGTATGAGCGCACAGAACATGCTTTACATGCAGCCTGCAGGCGGTCAGATGTAGAGGACTCATGCATGAACTAACAATGTGTCTAAACCATTATGTCACTAACAGGACAGTTACATAGTGAAAAATCTCTGCTCACCTCTTAAAAAACCACATGAGCTGTGGAAAAAAAGCGATCTAGGAGCTTTATACAGCGGATGCCATTGAAAACATGATAAGTCTATCTGCTGCTCTAAATAAAGTCTATAAACTTCGTCCTACAGCAGTGCTATTGTATGCACGTGAATACCTCAAATCATGTGAACTGGCAAGGAGATCTAGTGAGCAACCACGCCTCACAGAGTCGACTTTTGAACAGGTAAAGATCATCAAAAGTGTCACACCCTTCCAAGTCCCTTTCAGACATCTTCACACGGATAGGAAGTGAAAGTAACCAGGAGTCATAAAACACTGTTTATCTTTATGTTATGAAGAGTAAACCGTACTTACCTCCACCTGCAGCTCCTTATTCTTGTGCTCCAGCTTTTCATCAGACTGTGTGCGAGAAAACCTCTGATTACTACACTTTTTGAACAACATGCTCAAATATGCACTAGTTTGGGGATGGTAAGATTTGTTTTTGAATGAAGTCTCTTATGCTCATCAAGGCTGCATTTATTTGAACAAGTATACAGTAAAAAAAAAAAAAAAAAAATTATTAGTTTAAAAATAACTTTTCTATTTTAATAAGTTTTAAAATGCAATATTCCTGTGATCAAAGCTGAATTACTTCAGTGTCACATGATCCTTCATAAATCAGTCTAATATGCTGATTTGCTGCTCAAGACAATTTCTTATTATCAGTGTTGAAAACAGTTGTGCTGATTAATAACTGTGAAAACTGTGATGCATATTTTCAGGATTCTTTGATGAATAGAAAGTTCAAAAGAACAGCATTTATTTAAAATAGAAATCTTTTGTAACATTATAAATAAAGTAAAGACTGTCACTTTTGATTGATTAAATGCATCCTTGCTGAATAAAACTATTAAATAAACCTTAATGACCCCAAACTTTTGAACAGTAGTGTACTACCTGACACACTTTCAAAGGCTCACAGAGAAACATGATGGCATTTTGTTATGGCATATATTAACAGTATAAAGAATTAATAACATGGATATGTTAGAGTTGGCCAACCTGACAAGTTATTGTTATTACTGTAAAATTACAATAAATAAATATGCAATCTCCTTCAAGCAATGCAAAATAACTATGGTACTTTGGAAATTATAATAAATTGTTTCCAAAACTTAAAAGGTGACAAAAAAATGTAAATGAATAATGCATTTTCTTCTTTCAGATATTTCTGAATTTCTAATATATTTTCACTGAATTTTGATGAAATATTATGTAACACTAACGTTCAAAGTTTGGGGCCATTATTATTTTTTTTAATTAATATTTTTATTCAGCAAGGATGCATTAAATCATAAGTGACAAGTGATTTTATATATATATATATATATATATATATATATTATCATAAAAAATTGGAATAATTAAGATTTAATGTTTTTTGAAAGAAGTCTCTTATGCTTCTGATTCCATTAGTTAGTCTTCAGTGTCACATGATCATTCAAAAATCATTCTAATGTTCTTTACAAATAACATTTAAGGCACAATATGTAACTTTTCGCCTCTAGAGGTCACCTATTCAAAACGAAGGCATAGCTTGATGACGCCGAGATTGAGCGCGGAATCATGGGAGTTGTCATCTTCACCTCACAGCCAGGGGAAAAAAATCTGACTGGACTCGGGCAGAAATCATGTTCATGAATATGAAGTATATAAGTAATATAATATAATATATTACTGTAGTATGAAGCAAAGCAGGACTGAGTGCTGTGAGAGCTGAACGAGGCCGCTGGAGCTCTAATGAGAGACAAGCGCGACACACGGCTCGAGAGCAGCTGAACTTTTATTATGCTGCAGTCGCCACTTCCGCTTCTTCCATCAAACGTATGTGGGGTAATGCAGCGCTGTTTATCATATTAGATACATTTGAGTGTGAAAATTATGTTATAACATTATTCTGTGTGTTCATTCGGTGGTGCACTGCAGTAAGCTAGATCGATCAAAAATCTTACATATTGTGCCTGTAACATTAAAAATCGTACCCACCATTGACCGGTAGTGTATAAAACAGCAGGAGCGACTGGGCGTCAGTATTACAGTATTA
>JAOTNS010002996.1:0-21849 GCA_028476615.1 Culter alburnus
CCTCCAGTTTCACTGAAGAGCAACAATACACTGAGTGTTTCACTGAAGCTGTTTTTTAACCTTTGGCTGATATAAGCAGCATCAAGGTTATTTCACACGATTAGGGCTGTTATTGTGTCTCTTTCAGTGTCGACTTGATAAATTGTTTTATGTACAGTGCCATTATAATCACTCAAAACTCTTTGGATGAACACAGATACACTCTGAGTGATGAGTCGTTCATGAACAGTCATGTTATTCATGCCGCCACATGGATAAAACAAGTTTTATTTAGGAGCAAGACATACAGTGATTTGAAAATCATTTATTGCAGTATGATTATTGACATAAAATTCTTTTTAGGAAACACAATTTTCATGTAACATCTCACTGCCAGCATCTCCACACTTATAACATTTCATTTGATTATTTTCCTTCACACACCGATAGAGAGGCACTAGATTATTAATCTTTGTAAACTGCTGTTGCTGATCCGCTGGCACACCAGTCGAGTTTCTGCGCCACATCTCTTGGAAAATGAAAGCTTTAATCCCAGTTTTCTGCGTTTTTAGCCAGTTTGAAAGGCCATACAAAATAGTGTTATCTTTATTATTAATGCACTTTTCTATGCAAGGTGAGTTGTAAGTATACAAAACAACACATTGATCATCATTTGGCATTCTCAAAATTTTGTCCAGGGGAGATGTTTTTGTGGCATCTATAGGATAAACAAGCACATATTCAGAATGCAGTGTTTCTCCAGAAGAACTGGTCTTTTGGATCCAACTCGGCTTCGCAGCTCTGAGACTGACTGAGTCTTGGATGACTTCACAAAACCTTCGCTTACTATTAGTCTTGAAATCGCTGAAGGCATTTTCCATTTCGTCCATGCTGAAAACCCAATCAAGACTGAAATGTTCTGTACACTGTTGATATGGGACCCTGATGACTACAGAATACTGATTAGGCCTGTCATAGTTGGTTGGCTGTAACCTAGAAGACAAAAATCACAAATATTGCAGTTCTCAAAAACTAACACTGCGTCACAATTTGCATACTATCCATCCTAAAGTATTCGAAAATAGAATTAGTGTGTCCCAAATCGTGTTAAAGTGAGTATTCCAAAGATACACGTATGGTTTACTAAATGGTTACAGGTTGCATGTAACTAAAGTTGCGTTCATGTCACCTCGGTATCTTGAAATGACAACACGTGACGTTATATTCAGAGCTGTTCACGTCCTTTGACTGGGAATTAAGCGTTTCCATGGCACCACTATCAACGCCTAAATGAATCTACAGCGGTCAGGTGGTACAGCGGCCACGTGGTACATCTGGGAGCTTTCAGAAAACTCCCAGCTTACAAGCTGTAATTACAATCTCTACGAGGACGTGAACGCTTTTTACAAGCTAGAATCTCGTAACTACAGGAATTACGAGGCCGCGTGAACGCACCTTAAGCGTCAGAGTATCCGTTAAAGGCCCCGGTATACTTCAAACGAAATCGAAGAAGGAACTGATGTGACGTCATTTCAAACAAAATCAGGCCGAAACGAAGTTCATTTTGTGTTCTTTTTGGAAGTTCGAAATGGCTTGCCAAAGCGAACTCTCAGCTGCAAAACACCTTCGTACTACCATTGGTCAGTGACGATAACGTAATAGGAGGTGTGCGCTGAGGCTCCGCCTTCACTCGTGTGGGACGCGTCTTTGACTCATTTCGTGTGTTTGAGTTTGTTGAGGTAAGAGCTCCGGGGTGAAAACATGAACAAACTGGATAGCCGCTTTGTAGTACAAAATGAAGTTGTGCTTGTAAAAAATGAGGCATTAACACTGTTTTTTTAGTTTGATACTGTAAAGCTGCTTGATTTTAAGCTATCTATTAAATAAAATGCTATATGAAGACGTGCTAATTTGCAGAGCTCATGCTAACATACCCATGCTGTTATGATCAGACGCTTTTCTTATGCTTTCTATAATAAATGCTTGCTGTTTTCTCATTTTTGTTGTGTTTATTTTGTTACTGAGAAGAAAGTACACAGCACATATTTACATATTCATCTAACCGTCTTTCTCAGCAGTGTGGGTGGCGTTAGATGTTCGTTTACTGTATATTGCTGGTCACACATTTCGAACTTTGTTTTTCTCCTAAACAAAGAAAGAAAAAGAACTTTGTTTGAAGTATACCGGAGCCTTAAAGATGCAATTAAGTGTTGAGTGTATGCTGTAGCTACGGCATAGGCTGTGTGTTGCATGTGTAGACCACAGAATAGCCTGACATGCACCTCTCCAAAAATGTAGCCATGCATCAATTCTAAGCGAACCGCAAGCGCTGTGATTGGTCTGCTAGAACCGCATGTTGCATGTCGACGTGGACAATGACGCAGAAGTATAAATGAAAACTGACGCATAGCCTATGGCACAGAGGATCCAGCGTAGGTCCGACGCAGAAGTATAAATCAGACTTTATGATAAAGTAGTATATCCTAAAGCTTGCATACTCTTCTGCTACACACTCAAACGTATGTACTTTTTCTTCACAAAAACAGTACATAGCCTACTTTTAGGGCATAGTAGACAAATTGGGACACGACATAAGACTTGTTTCAAAAACAAAATTACTAGCAAGCAGGGCGGGGCCGAGAGCCGTGGGAACGGGTGGTGCGAGTGCTAACGAGCCACACCGGTCTCGGGTCTTTCACGCAGGAGCTCCGGAAGGATAAAAGGAGGAGTGATGACAGTGAAGGAAGAGAGAGGAGCAGGTCTGGACTTTATGTTGTGTTTTGTTTATGTTTGTTATGTTATGTTAATGCCGCTTTACTTTCGTTTTGTGTTTGTTTATTTTAGGATTAAAGCTGCAGACCATAAGTTTTTCCTCTTTGTCGCCATCTCTGTATGAAACCTGCAACTGCAGTTATTTGCGGAATTATCATCTTTACGTGGGTTGTGCATCAGCGTGGCTCCTCAGAGCGGATGAATCTAATGTTTTGAGGAGTATGTGTGGGCTGTGAGTCACCGCACCGGTGTGGATATTCACTGTACTTCGATACTGTACAACAGATACTACGACTTGCAAGTTTGTCCAAACATTTCACCAAAAAAATGTCATTTGAACAAGTAACATGCCTGCCACTTTTGTTATGACCAAAAAGTTTTCAAAAAAAGATTTAGTGTTACATTAGCATATATTAGTATTATATTAGCATTATCTACCCAATGAACTATTAAAATGTCTTTCCTGTCCAGCAGAAAAAAGCAATCTCTGTATTCGTTTTAAACCCTTTCAGAGTTCACGCCACCTTCAAAAGCCCTGCCGATATTTATTTTTGTTTTCACAAGGGTCTGGTCGCATTCCCTTTTTTGCTGTAGTCCGAAGTCTTTTGCTTTTTACTATTGGTGATTTACCAGTTGTCAATGATGATGGTCGTTTTTACCTTTCTTGATTACAATCCGCCATCAAAATGACATTTACTTATTCCAGCTACTGCAAAAAGAACTACAAATGAACGCCACCTGCAGTGTCCGGGACTCCTTCTTTGTGTATACAGATGTGACGTAATGATTCAAGCTCATATTTCCCGCGGAAACCTACCAGTACCACTCAAATTAAAAAACATTATTACAAGCTTACAGTTGTGAAGGTAAGGAGATAGCTTTGAACACTGGCTGGTTATGTACTTGCTCAATAATTGATTCTGGATCATTTTTAACCAAAAAAAGTTACAGACTGCAGCTTTAAAGTTTTATGTTAAACAATCACCAGTTCCCGCCTCCTCCTTCCCCTGAGCCTTTAACTTTGCTACATGCACATTCACCATTAAAACATGTCACTTATTTTTTTCTGTTGATGTGCAAATATTAACTTACTTGTCATCAAAATACTGGATAATTTTAGCAAGAACATTGGTGTTCACTGGCATCTGATCACATTGAATACACAGATGAAGCAGGCAGAAGATGAACACCCTCAGTGCCACAGACGCCTATAAAGTTAAAATGACAAACCTGAGAAATGAAAGAATAAAAGTAACAAAACAAAAAAGCCATGATGAAAATGCTTACCATGACGAATTATAGAGAAGAAGGGAGACACTCCTGAGCTCTTCAGAGAAGATGTGTTGGGTCCCGTCCGACTGAGAGAATATTTATTCTGGGATCAAATATATGCAAATAAACTAGGTGTAATCTTTAACAGAGAAGGCTGTGTGAATGTTCAACACACTGTTTGACATTTGCATATAATTCAGTCCATATCAGTTATAATGAATGTCGTCTCTACTGCAGTCCTGCAGTGAAATGGTCCGTCAATAATTCCAACACTATTGGACTAGTCAGTATACAAGGAATACTTCTGGATTGTTTCAAGACTTCTTACAGAAAGATACAGAAAATGTTAATTGTAGCTCATTTGAAGGCACATTATGTAAATTTTTGCCACTAGAGGTCGCTGAGAGGTGTTGTCTTCACATCTAGAGCCGGTGGAAAAGTATCGGGACGTGACTCGGCCAGATATCATGTTCATGAATGAGATTATTTACATTACAGTAGTATGAAGCATTGATATAAGGCATGGTAAAACATGGTACTCGTGGTAAATCAAGAAAACAAGATTTAAACAATAAGACTTACTGGGTTGAGCTATATAACATGATTAGTTTTCTGTCAATGAATGTATCCAAACAGTTGCTAACCTGTCTAATAAAACACATATTGATAGGCGACGCACGGACATGGTCTGTGTCCTGGTTAAAATTGCTTATTTCTCTGGATTTAAACATTCTTGGAAACATCTGGGATAATGTAAGTACAGAAGTCAACAAAATATATAATATTGGTCAATATAATATGTAACAATATAATATGTAACATAATATGTCAATATAATATGTAACAGTGAAGCAACAGAATTGGCCTTGATGTCTGTGCAACAGAATTTATTTTGTAACCTAAAAGAATATGCATTAGTTCACAAGTGTGTAAAGGTGATTTT
Source organism: Culter alburnus (assembly GCA_028476615.1). Lineage (NCBI taxonomy): Eukaryota > Metazoa > Chordata > Actinopteri > Cypriniformes > Xenocyprididae > Culter > Culter alburnus. The sequence goes on from JAOTNS010002996.1 coordinate 4,967, forward strand.
GAAGTGAACAGTCTGAATGTGTCCTGTCTATCTGACCGGCTCTGTCATCTCTTCTGAAACAGAGCTTTTGGAAACAAGTGTTTGGGAAACACTACAAATAACCCTTCCTTAACACATACTTGTGCATCAAGCAACAAAACCGCATGCAACAGGTTTCATTTACACTGTTAAAAAGTTACTGTAAATTTTACAGTAAAATACTGGCAGCAGGGTTGCCAGCCAGTTACTGTAATTTTTACAGTAGTGTTTCTGTAATTTAATTTACAGAATTTTACTGTATTCTCGATTACAGTAAAATTCTGTTAATTAAATTACAGAAACACTACTGTAAAAATTACAGTAACTGGCTGGCAACCCTGCTGCCAGTATTTTACTAAAATTTACAGTAATTATATATTTTGTATTCTGCATTTTTACAAAAAAAATATTATATACTGCATTTAACATACTTCTTTAAATAGCAAATACACACATTCAAGTAGTTTAGTCAAGTAGAATATGTAAAATGCAGTATACAATATACAATATATTTTCGCTATTGCTCACTTAATGGGAGCTGAATTTTAAATTTAATCTATTAACTGCATAAGCTTTAAACAAATTTTAACTGCATAAAGTGTTGTATAATGCATAACTTAATTCACCCCCCTCCCAAAAAAAGATATTTGAGGCTTCTTAATCTTGAAAAAACCGGTCAAAATGTAATAAATATATCTTTCAAATTTACATAAAAATGCCATAAAAGGTGTATTATTTTGAATTTATTTTTTATTTAGAAAATCATTTTATTTTTTAAAGGGACAAAATTTTGTCATGAAAATGTTTTTAAATTACTTATTGGCCACCATGGCCCTTCACACAAAGAAATACAATTATAACTATAACTTGACCAACAGGGTCATATAAAAACATTTCTTAAAACCCAGATCACTTTTATCACTTCATGATCATACCAACATGGCCAAACAACAAGTCCAACAAACTTGCGATCAAAAAAAGAACAATTCTGCTCCAGATGATGTTCCATCCCAGGATGCAAAGAGAGGCTAGAAATATTGAACAAAGAGGACAATACATTAGATATATTACAAAACATAATACTTTAAGAGACTGATAGAGGGATGACAGATACAGTCAGTGACAGATAGAGGGGTTGATAGATACAGTCAGATACAGATATAGAATAATAAAAGTATATAATAAAAGGAAAAATAGATCTTGGTGTGTGTGTGTATTTCTTACATTTCAGAAATTCCACTGAAAATCCATCACTTTGCACAGAAGAGTGGCAACATGTAGGTTGAATGCAACCCGTTTCTTCTGAACTGTCTGGCCTGTTGTTTTAGATGGCACTTTTCCTTTCGTCTTTGTTCCTCTCTCCAGATAAATACCTACAAAGTGCCTAAAGGGTCAGGAATTCAGATTGGTTTTAGCTTTTGAGGCATGTAATCATGTTTTTGAAATTATAACGTAGACTAACCATGTTCCGTACACTTTTCGCCCTTCACCGCACGTCCGCGACCACTCCTCCATTGTTGAGAGACAGACAAGCATGTTTGTGTGATCATTCTCTGGGGTAATACCTTTTGTACAGGCAACACTTTGATTGATGTCTTTTGGACCAATAGTTTTTGAGAAAAGTGGGGAAAAGTACCTCCTCCGCCTGTGTACGGAAGATGATGAGCGTTAACGGTGTTCCGTACAGCCTCTAACGATGTTCCGTACAGCGCGGATAACTTGATTTCAGCGGCGAAAATGGACATTTACCTGATCATTTGTGAGAAGAAAACATCATTTAAATAAATAAGGAAGGTGAGTACCTATTTATTTGGTTAAATTGTTCATTTAATTGCGTAAATAAGATAGAGGACCATGCGAGTTAGGCATGATTGTGTCATGATATTAATTACTGCGTATGAGTTAAGCATTAACCATGTGAACCGTTAGTGAATAACGTTACCATATCTTTCTGAAGACAAAGAAGAAGGGCAAACAATTTGCATTGATTTAAAAATTTTATTACTTAACATTAACAAATGTGTGTGTTTGTGTTTACAACTATTTACATTTAACACTAAATTAACAAATACCATAACTAGAAACGAAGGGGTGTGAATTAAATTTTATGTGTGGACTATTTACATTATGTGTGTGTGTTTTACAACTATTTACATTTATAAACTGATTAAAAATACCTGAACAAGAAATTTTTCTACACTATTTACATTGTGTGTGTGTGAGAGTGTATGTGTAACGTGTGTGTTTTTTTTTTATGTGGACAGACAACATTTATGGCAAAGCCAGGCAGTGTCTGGCACTTGCTCCACCCCTGTGCACTGCAAGTGGAACCATAAATGGCACAGGTCACACTGCACCCATTCATCGATGGCCTCGTCTCCTGATCCAGGTGGGACAACTCTACGGCAGAGGGCGCAGTGTTCTCCGTCGTCGGTCACAGGAGCTGCCTGATTTTTTTGCCTTTTGGCCTCCTGGGCTTGCCTTTTTTCTTCTTTCTTCTTTTTCCATCTCTTCCTTGCGCTTTCTCTTCTTTTCTTCCTTCTCTTTCTCCTCAGCTTCTTTTTCTACCAGCAGATTGTAATACTGGTCGCTGGTGATGACACGGGCTGGCAACGGAATGCGACGCCTCACCTTTTCCTTCCGCTCTAGGGCTGGGCTCATGAGGACATTAGCCAGGCTCTCGGGGATAATACCTGCTGCCACCAGGTAATTTTTTGGAGCCACCCTATTACAGGAGGAGCAAGGTGTTTGAGTGGTGGAGGGAGTGGCTGATGTTGTGTCAGTAGGTTGAGTGCTGGATGTGTGAGTGAGAGTGGCATGAGTGCTGGATGGTGTGGCTGAAGGAGTGACGGGAGCACTGGATGGTGTGGCAGAAGGAGTGACGGGAGCACTGGATGGTGTGGCGGAAGGAGTGGTGGGAGTGATGGATTGAGTGGCGTCACTTCCATCTGCAGATGGGAGCACTCTCACCACCTAAGAAAGTAAAACATATGTGAAACACATTAGCACACTTTAAAAGACTTTCAAGTAGCTTAGAGGATGAATTATCATTGTATTAATGTTAAATTACCTGTGTTGTGTCCACAGCACCCCTGGACAAAGGAAAGATGCCAGCCTTGCGGAACCCAGCCTTGATGTTCTGGGCCGTGACAGCAGTGGGGTAAATAGTTTTGAGGAGAGGTGAAAACTGCTTCTTCCCCACAACAAGATCCCCTCGCACTAGACCCATCCTGGAAGCCATGGTGGAGAAAGCAGTCTTCAGTGGGTTGAAGACGGCAATATCCAGGGGTTGAAGGATGTGTGTGGTGTGGGCAGGCAGGCAGAGAATTTCAATTGTGTTTTCTCTGCAGTACATGATTACATCTTTTGAAACATGTGTCTCGTGTTGGTCCATGATTAAAATTAATGGTCTCTCCTCAGGAGCATATTTAACGAAATGTCGGAGCCATTTCAGGAAGAGCTCCGAGTCCATGTAGCCCTTGTCCTGGATGCCATAGAGGGCGTTGGGGGGCCCATCCAGCCTATAGGCACTACTGGGGAGGCAGCCGGGGTAAATGATGAAAGGTGGAATGCTGTCCCCGGCTGCGTTCACACAGCAGTGCACTGTGATGTGCTCCCTCGTCGTCTGCTGCTGCTGGTAGACATGTTTTCTCCCCGTCTGGCACAGGACCTTTTCCCGCGATCGGGGCTTGTCACCAAAACCTGTCTCGTCACAGTTATATATGAGGTGTGGCTTGTCCTCTAAACTGTGTCTGACATAGAGGGCCTCATATAATTTAAAGAAGCCTTCAATGGCCTCTGGTGTACCACCATGGACCCTGGCTCTGTCCAGAGAATCTGCTGTCCTTGAGGACAGTTCTGGATGGCGGGCCTTAAACCTGGCCCACCAGACATCACTTGGCCCCTTCTCCATATTCACAGTGGTGGTCTGGGATCTGCCACTCTCCTTGATTATGCCCATAGCAAGAACTTTTATCAGAGATCTTGTCAATGGAAAGCCATGGTCCGCCATCCAGAAAATAAAAGAAATAAGGGCCTCTTCCTCCGCAGGTGTCAGGGCCGAATTAGGGTGAGGGTTGTGTGAGTATTTATTTTTTTTGTAATCTTGTAGTGTTGTGTGTGGTATGTTGTATTTCTTTGCTGTTGCCCTCAAACTTGCTCCTGCCTTCACTTCCTCAACTGCCTTTTCTAGCTTCTCCCTTGTGTATTGTTTTTTCTTTCCTGACATCTTTTGACTTTCCTTTGAAACATTAATGTTAAATGTTAATTTAATCATGTAACTTTGTTAACGTTATATAAATTATTTGTTGTGTAAATTATTTTCAAATGTTTGTATGAAATTTTTTTAAATGTGTATGAATTCTTTTTAAATGTGTGTATAAAATCTTTTTTAAATGTTTATGAATTCTTTTTTGTATGAAATGTATGAAATCTTATTAAATGTGTATGAAATCTTACTAAATATGTGTGAATATCCTATCATTGTGTTTAAGTTAACATTAAATAGACAATTTAACATGTTTAAATATTCAATTCATGTAACGTTAACAACATTAACTTAATTGACCCTTTATGAATAAACACCATCACTGCACGCAGGATGATGGGCAAACCTGCCTCAGACTGAGAGTGGCGCCAAGCGGTAATAACCCGCGATTGACGTTTAAATATTCATATTTCAAAGCATATATTCAACAAAAGGTAATATATTTTGGAATGTGTGATAACATAATATTCATTTCATAAATATTGTAATACTGTGAGAAGCATAATTAAAATCGAAATGTACATTTTCGCTGCTCTAGTTGTCTCCCCACCCAAGCTGCAGTCTGACGTGCAGCTTGCCCACCATCCATTTTCATGCGTAGCGGGCGCACCTAGCAAACTTACTTAAATCTGACTGAAGCAAATGGTGGAGTGCTCTCTGTCGTGATTTGGGTTGAAAGAGCAAGAAATGAAGATGACACAGATATATAGTTTATGTATGACCAGGAAGTATTTATTCAGCGTTTGGCGGTAAAAGGTCGTCTGTACGGAACATCGTTGTGTACGGAACATGGTTAGTCTACGTTACCATGTGGTAGAGCAGTATTAGCCAGTCCTGAACTCCAGTCCTGAATACTTACCTCCCAGAAAGTTTTAGATGTCCCACTAATCTAAACACCTTATTTAACTAATTTGTTTGCCAGGGACAAATAGAGAGACATCTAAAACATTCACCCTAAAAAATAAATGTCTAATCTAGTTGAGAAACAAATAGTTAGTTGTAGTTGTGTTAAAGGCCTCAATAGATATAAAATGTACATCTAAAAGACAAGTAAGATACAGGATGATCAGTTTGTTCATATCTGTAAATAGCACATTTCATTTCAAGTTAAAAAAATTTGAATTTGATTTGGTTTTGGTAATGGTAATATTAAATTAACTATACAAGGCAAACTTATATCAAACAGAGATGTTAAAGTGTTTGCATTACCTTAAGTTAGCAAATGTCCACAAATACATCACATTGGTTACGTTAACAGCATGAAGCAGTATCATTTTGCGTGACACATCCTCCGTGAGCGGCCTGATCGCGTCGCGAGGCTTTTTCGTTTCGGCCCGTGTTAACAGATGACTGTCTGCCTGTACAAATGTGATTTACGCCATACAATAATCACGACCAAGTGCGCTGATGAACACGAAGTTCTCGTGAATTCCAACTGTTTCTAATGATTAATTTTCGGCCCATAGCCGCTATGCTAAAGCGCCGGGGAATGTGTGAGATCCTACCGCGACCGCGCTGAGGAAAACCCCGCGCAAGTCTGCTTCGCGCCCCGCGGACGGAGGATGCGTCAATCCGGGGTTACCAATATGAATCGCGAATGTAAATACATACATATTTACCAAAGACTGAGGGGGAAATGAAATAATAAGTCACTTACCACAGTTGTAAATCACTCCTCTTGCTGCTACCCGAATCTTGACCGTTGGAGATCCCATAATGCCTCTGTATATTTGAAATTTACAGCAATATTCTGTAAATTTGATTCAAACCGCCACGCCCCCGGAATTCATTGCAATTTACAGCAATATGCTGTAATATTAAAATACAGCCATCGGCTGTAAAATATTGCTGTAATTTTTACAGCAATTCATTACAGTGTATAGTGGATTATGACAGTAATTTCTCTTTGTGATTTACTCTTTATGACCAAACTACCTTTTAAAGATTTTATTATAGAAAGGAATCAGCTACAGAAAATGACATAATGATAGAAGTGATTGGCTGCAATTGCCCATCATGAGACTAAAATGTACAATATTATTCAATGTAACCTCCCATATGCTGGAGCTCTGAAGGAAAAGCATGCAGAAATTATGTTTTAGAACAATTATGACAAAAAAGTTAATCCTTGATCTATTGGCACAGTCTCTTCATCAAATACATTTTTATATGACATTAACTTTATAATTTCGGTACATTAATTTCTGATGCAATAGAGGATAATATCATTTTTGCAAAAATGGTTGCCACAGCAAGATTATTTTTAAATGGATTTCACTAGTTAATCTATGCATACTGAATTTTAAAACAAAAGAGAATAGATCTTAATACAGAATCACAAGACCTGTAATGTTACAGTTCACTATTGATCTCTCTTGGAGGCAGACAGTGTGCGTCTATGGGAGTGTTTCCTTCCCCTTTACAAGCATAACACTCATTCTCACTCACACATCGGAAGAGAGGAACATGAGCCACAATCTGCTTAAACTCATCCTGAAGATCTATTTCAGTGTTTGTTTCGTCATACTTCCAGAATTGCTTGAAGACAAAAGCTTTAATTCCACCATGTCTGTTCCAGTTATTTAGAGCATCTATAATGCTGTGTCTGCCTGTCGCATCCAAACACGTGTTAACACAGGGAGAATTAAATGTGTAGAAAACAGAGCAGCCGTCATTTCTTTTGTTCAAAAGTCTGGTCATGGGTGAGTTGTCAGCAGGATTCAGCAGGAGATACTCTGAATGCATGTTGAATTGCTTCTGTCTATACACAACCTTCCTGGTTCCTGCAGCGATGAGCTCTGAACCTTCGTAAAGTGCGTTTGAGTCATCATTAATTGCATTTCTCACATTCACCGCATTCTCCTGAGTCAGGAAGTTGTTCTGATTGAAGTTCTGTTGACACTGATCCTTTGGCACATTGATGGCTGCAGCGTACTGACGTTCATATCTCCTGTTGACTCTCTTGTAGCTGTTAATAATTGTTTAAGGTGGTTAATGATTATTATCAACATTTATCAATAAGTAGTTAACCAATCACTTCTCATTTCTCTACTACCTCATTAATAGGGCTTTTCACACATGAAATAGTTAACCCTGGCCTGGGTCATTCTAAAGACCCAGGTTTAAGCACTTCATTTTTCCGTGTCCCGCTCTATCTTATACTCACGTCAGTCGTGTCCCGTGTTTCACATTGTTTCCAGATATATCATTTATACATTGCCGACTGAAGTAAAAATTCTGTATTTATATAAAACATTTTACATCATGCCTTACGTTGTATACAAACAATGTTCATATTGAATGCTATGAAAACAAATATAGTGAAAATATCTATGTAGTCTATGCTATATTATGTGCAAAAAACGTGCTCGATGCTTGACAGCCGATGGCCAAGTAGCACGTCCGTTCTGCACCTGCGTAAGATGAAATGCCTTTCTGTACCAGCAGGTGGCAGTTGCTGAACAGCCAATCAGAATGATCAGATGGCCTGACGGGCCGACGAGCTCCGATGCCAATTCAACATGTCGAACTTCAGCAGACGGTGCAGAACACACTGAGAAAACTTAGTCGCTTTTTGTCCTTTTTTAGTTGCTTGAGACAGCGTCGACGCCATGTGACTGTGACAAATGGCTTCAAAGTACCGCAAGAGCGATTCGAGAGTAGCCGGCTGAGTCAGCCAGCGCAGTTTCTCAAGAGGAGCTGCATGAACTCTGATGACGACACAGCTGTTCCACAATTGGCCGGATTGACAACGATCACGTGTGTTTCGTGTTTATTGACACGCCTTCAGTTCCAGTAATGCTCTCAAATCTGTATTTTTATAACAGTTAAAGCTCTTTTCATGTAGTCATGATGTTGTATTGTGTCATGTTTATCAAAATAAAACTGATAAAAAATGTAGACCCCACTACTTTATTCTTGTAAAAACAGACGCTGTAAGCAGTACATGAAGTATTGAATGAAAATGTCTCTGTATTAGTCAAATATTGCATTTATTTCACTTCAGCTGTGATAAAGTATGCAAACGCAGCGTGAGCGTCACTACGAGAAGCAGAAAGTGTCCGACTTCACGTCTCTGTTTTCAGCTCCTCTCTGACTGCACGCAGATACTCTCGCCGATCGGTTACATCCAGCCGCAGCTGATGTCGAACACACCTATGTTCTCACTGGTTGACTTATTCATGTGGTTTCTCAGTTCTGGTTCTGTCATTGGTTCTTTGTCTCATTGTTCTCAGGTGTGTCTTGTTAGCTCACTAGTCTCATGTTTCATTGTTATCTTGTCTAGCTTTGTTAGTGTAACCTGCTGTTGGTGAGTGTCTGTCTTTAGTCAAGCCACATCTTTGTTTTTTGTTCATGTTTTGGATACTATTAAAACTGCACTTGGGTTCTCACAAGGCTCGCCTTCAGTGAACTTTTGTTACACAGACGTTAAATTAAAGCTGCAGTCCGCAACTTTTTTTTGGTAAAAAATTATCCAAAATCAATTTTTGAGCAAGTACATAACCAGCCAGTGTTCAAAACTATCTAATTTTCTTGTCTCGATTCACAATGGTAAGCTTGTAATAATGTTTTATAATAAGAGCGACATAGAGGATTTCCACGGGAAATTTGAGCATGCAGCAGTTCATCTGTGTGTCATTACATCACGTCCGTAAACAGAAAGGAAGGAGTCCCTCGAGAGGCTAGTCAGTTATATCATGTGAGGATGCTGCCGGTAGCGGCACATATATGAAATAATTATACTTATCATTTTGATGGCGGATTGTAATCCAGAAAGATCCAAATGACGATCATCAGTGACAACTGGAGATTCACCTGTAGTCAAAAAGCAAAAGACTTTGGACTGTGGAGTGACTACAGAAATTTAAATCTACAGGTAACGCTAATACACACTAAATACACAGTCACGCAATGCTGATGTTGTTAACATTAACATTTGAGAACATATAACAGTAATAATATTTGCATGGTTTGACGTGATCCGAGCTAAGCGATCGTTAGATTCATGGGCGTAGGTCTAGGGGGGGACGCTAGGTACTAGTCCCTATCAGTATTTTGAGATGACAAATTTGTCCCCACCAATATTTAGCAAGCTCCTTTGAACTGCTATTTGGATCGATTCTAACGGCCAGGACGACGACAGTACAAGAAACGCCGTAATTTGGCGGCGGGGTATCTGACAGGCTACACGCGCGGGCCGGGACTACTTTTGTGCTTGTGTGTGTGTGTGTGTGTGCGCGCATGTTGACGACACCGACGGTAAGTTACCAGGGCTGTCTCTCTGCCACATACAAAGGCCAGAGTAAAAACATTTTAATATTCCGTTTTTTTTGCCCCTTTTTGTACTTTGTAGATGCCACCCAAGAAGAAGAAAGGGGACATAAGAAGCTTTTTCATAAAGCAGAGTCTGAATGTAAGTAGGCAAAATAACTAGCTAGCCACACAAATAAACTAGTAGTAGTGACTGACCAGGCTTTCAAATGCAGATTCTACTGTGGAAATAGTATTAACTGGTGATAGTATGTGTTACCCAGGATTAGGGCTGGGCGATATATCGCATGTGATTGTCACGCGCATTTCGTCAGTAAAGCCGGTTCCCTGATTGCCGCTAAATCGCCATCACCTGCTTTCAAATGGAGCGGCATTTAATAGACAGAGCCGTAGATCACTGATAAGCCACGCAATATCGCGTTCATTATCGAAGGCGATACATCTGCGATATGAACGCGATATTGCGTGGCTTATCAGTGATCTACGGCTCTGTCTATTAAATGCCGCTCCATTTGAAAGCAGTGATGGCGATTTAGCGGCAATCAGGGAACCGGCTTTACTGACAAAATGCGCGTGACAATCGCATGCGATATATCGCCAGCCCTACCCAGATGATAGATGCTACGTTAGCAAGTACTGAATGTCAATTAGCCTGTACCTTAACTTAGAATCTTGCAGTCAACAAACGGTGGATCTGAGACATTTTTCGTTTCCTACATTCTGTTTATGTAATGTATTTGTGAGTGTAGCCTACCCTACATGCAGAGAAATAAAAGGGAAACCACCCACAGTTTAATGAAAAACGTGTTGGCAATGTTAAAAAGGCAAAAGTTAACACTGTTGGTTAATTAAATATAATGAACCATTATTTAATTGATAATATCCAATAACACTATCTGGTAGGAGGGTTAAACTTGCTAGCCATAGGATACTACAAAATTAATTAACCATTTTGTATGCAGGAAAGACAGCATCAAACCACAACAGATTTACAATTACATCTATTCATTTAGCAGACACTTTTATTCAAAGCGACTTACAATTGAGAACAATAGAAGCAGTAAATCTAGGACAACAATATATTATTTCTATATATAATTATATCATTATATTCTGACTCAGGATACAATATGAGATGAAGTAGATTCACTTCTGTATTATGATATTCTGTATTGCCAACAGTCTGAAATAAAAAAAGGAAATCACCATTAAATCACTGGTATCTTACAACAAAAGAATTCCAGGGGGGTGTCCCCACCAAAGCTGAGACCAAACCTACGCCCATGGTTAGATTTAATCATCATTAGCAGCGTGATTTATTGTAAGCCTAATGCTTTTTTCCTCAGTTGGTCAGAACAAAAGTAACAGACATGTTACTTACTTGTTCAGTGAAAATTCTTATATTGGTCATACTTTCAAGACGTAGAATCTGTGATTCTGAAGTTCAGTATCCACACCGGTGCGGTGACTGACAGTAAACATTAGATTCATCCCAGCTGACGAGCTGCGCCGAGGCACAACGCACGTACAGATAACTGTTCCGCATATGACTGCAATCGCATGTTTCAAACAGAGATGGAGACAAAGAGGAAAAATCGCGGACTGCAGCTTTAACTAAACATTTTGTTCCAATTTAATATCTTTGAGTGGGAATTAATTTTTGTTATAGGTTTTTTCCTTTATGTATCTTTTTTTATTCTCCTTTTTTTTGTAAGTTCTTTTTTGTTCAGTTCGTGACTTTTTTTGTGTCACCTTTGCTATAACCCATACAGCTCGAGCGCTGTGTCTGAAATCACATACTGAGTAGGTACAACATTTGAATTTGAATTTACACGACCATTAAAATGGTTCTATATAGTACTGATGTGGCTAGTATCAAATTTGGTTGTACTACATTCGCCATGTTGTTACTGTCAAGTGACCTACCAGCATCAGTTTGTGTCGCGCTTCAACTCCATGGCCTCATGGGATAGTAAAGTGTCCATCAAATGCACATTTTAGAATCTCAGCAGAAATAATGGGTCGTCTGGGGACTTTTTGCCTATACTGTTTTTTGATTACTATATTCGGACATAAACTTTTGGCATACTGTTTCTTGCATATTATATGTATATGTATACAGATTTTAAAATAGTCGTATCTCTGCCAAATATTGTCCTATCCTAGCAACCATACATCAATGGAAAGATTATTTATTTAGATTCAGATTATGTATAAATCTCAATTTCAAAAAACTGAACATTATGACTTGTTTTGTGATCCAGGGTAACATAAAGTAAGGAAGTATTCGATTTCGGACACTGCTAACGCCGCAACATTTCACACTGTACAAGTTTAACATCACAATGGTCATAACCCTGAATAAAAAGCAGTGCTAAACTGCTTCTAAAAAGCACTGTTTAGAATGACAGCTTGAAAAGCCCTCTTCCTCATTGCTAACTTTCAATGCAATCTTTGAGCTTTTACTTTTTCATAGACACTGAGACAGACTTACTTCTGCTCGAAGAAGTTATAATACGGGCGAGAGTATTGATGTCCACAGTGTCATCTTCAACACTTTCTGTCCAGTCGGGAAGCAGAAAGAGCAGCAGAGTCCACTCAGAACCACGTGAACTTCTGAAATCACAAACAGCACACAGACACGCATTATAAATGTGTTATGTGTGTTTCTATTGCACACCTCTACTGGTGTGTTAAAAACACTTGCAACTGTATCACCAAAAATAATTTTCATTTTCAAATATCTAAAATTCTAAAATAAAGAATTTTTTTAAGCTTCTTTGCAGATCCTAAAGCCAATAACATTGAAAAATCTAATCAAGATTTTTGTTTTGTTTTCTTCTCCTGCGTGAGTCACAGGTAAAACCTGTAATTTTATTTCAAAAGTTGGTAACACTTTAGAATAACTCCGCTATGAAGCATTATTAAGCATTAGTAAATAGTTAATTCATCATTATAAAACATTAATAGACATTAGTAACCATTTATAAACAGCTATAAATGCTTTGTTCTTGATTATAAGCATATCTATAAGGAGTTTATAATTGTATTTTCATACTTTTTAATGATCATTATCATTTCTAAATTATGTATTACATTATTCACAAACCAGTAATTTAGGAGTTGTCAGTGGTTCATAAGATCATTTAGGAAGTGTAAGTAAATGATTAAAAATATTTAATGTACATTTATGCATCTTATTATTGACATATAGTATTAGTTCCCAGTGTGTTAATAAATGCTTTATTAACACAATTCCTAGTGTCAAAACACTCAGTACTAACTTTAAAACATTAGAGAACAGCAGTGCGAAGATCACTGAACCTTAAATCTCATTTATAAAAGCTTTACAAGCATAAATAGTCCTCACTTTATGAGCTCACAAATAGTTAACTGTCCATTCTAAATGTTTTATAACTACCTGAATTATCAGGAATTGCAGTAGGAATATGTGTTAATAAAACATTACTAACACACTAAGTAACTATTACTATGTGTCTAAATAATAGATGTATAATTGTAAATAGTTATTAATCATTTACTTACACTTACTAAATGAACTACTGACAACTCCTAAATAAATGGTTTGTAAATAATGTAATACTTAATTTAAAATGATAAATTGATATTATAAAGTATGAAAATACATTATTAAAACATTATAGATATGCTAATAATCAAGATAAAGCAATTATAGCTGTATTTAAAACTACTTACTATGTCTATAATGCTTTATAGTGATGAAATAACTATTAAACTAATGCTTAACTAATGCTTCATAGCGTGCAGTTATTAAAGTGTTACCCAAAAGTTTGATTGTTATGTTACAGTTTGTAAAAATCTTTACGCACAGTTTCTGAAACTAGGCTCCATTTCCATAAAAGGCCTATATGAGTAGGTTTTAAGTACTATTAGTGTGAAGCAATTTTAAAAAATATCTAAGTACAAAGAAAATATAAAATGAATTATGATTTATTGTGATATATTGACAACTCCAAAGTTTAATGTTTTTAAATCATACTTACTTTGAGAAATCACTTAAAACTTAAAACCTTTACTTTTTTTTTTTTTTTTTTTTACTTGTTTGCATTCTGCTAAACTGTAAAACACAAGACAACCTTATTTATGCGTTGAAAGTGAATTTAACTCATTTTCAAGATAAAGTAGTTGTTTGGAGATTTCCTTCCCCTTTGCTAAAAATGCTAGGAACATGTGATCAGTGTGCTAAAATATGCCACACAAGCTAGCAAAGTGTTAAACATGTTAGAAACATACTAGTACTATGTTAAACATGCAGAAACATGCTAAAATGCTATCGTGTGGTAAACATGCTAGCAACATGTTAAAATGTGCTATGAACATTTTAACAATGTACTAAAACATGTCAGTAAAGTGTCAAAACATGCTAAAACATGCAAACAAAGTGTTAAAAGATGCTAGCATATTTTAAAAGACAGCTAGCAACATGCTAAAATATTTTAGCAAATGGTTAAAACATGTTAGAAACTATTTATTTGTTAAAACGTAGAAACATGCTAATGTGTTAAAAAAAATGCTATAAATGTGCAAAAACATGCTAGCAACATATTAAAAAATGACAGTAAAATGTTAACAATGTGCTAACACATGCTACCAGCTAACAGATGACTCCGTTTTTTTAATGTCTACTGGTTTAACGTTTTGTATTTAATTTTAACAGTTTGATGAGGTCTGATTAGGTCTAATGGGGTCTAAAAGTACCAAGCAGGCCCTAGGGTTATGTGGGTCTTCTGTGGGAAAGTGTGAGCAAGCGCAAACCCATACTAAACCCACGTGGGCCCTATGTGGGTTAGCCCATGCACGAAAGGCCCAAGGCGTTTGCCTTTTGAGGCCCCTATGTGGGCTTACTGTGTCCCTTATCGGACATATACAGTTCAGGTCTTGTAGTCTCCACTAATGAGCTGATGAGGTAAATCAGGTGTGACAGATGAGGGACATATGAAACGTGCAGTGCTGGGGGTCCTCCAGGAGCAGGTTTAAAAACCCAGTCTACTTGAAAACATGTCTCCGCAAAATAATATAAAAAATCAGTCTTTCAATGCCAGTGCTGTATGCAAATGATACTGAGGTCCCATCACAAAAAGCAACATAAAAATGATTAAGATTAAAGACAACAACAGGGTAGAGAGTGGCATTGACACTGGCGAGAGAATATAGCGCTCAGCGCTTTTAATCGAGATGAATTTGTGTTGAGCTTCAAGACGTGACACCAAACTTTCTGTTTCATTTGAGTCAGTTGCATTTCTGCTTACTGAAGAGATACTTATCTGTGGCGGGCCTGTGGAGATATGTGTTGCAGTAGTGCTGGTATCTGGATGCCAGTGTAACACGCTTTCACGCCTTTATTTTTGTAGCTTGGGAGAAGTAAAATGTACATATGTGGCTTGAACAACCAAAGCATTTACACCACTTGGTTTGAGTGACGGTTTGCAATCGAATGCGTTTTGCTGTTTTTCAGTGCGTCTTTGCGGCACATCTACAAATAGCAGCACATGTCTAGAAGTCATTAAGCACAAGAGAGGTCCAACTTTCTCTTTTCTCTGTCAACACTGTGTGATGTGTATTTATTATTGTCACAGGCTCTTATTTGCCTTCATCTATGGCAGAATGAAATGTCACTTTTAGGGATAATTATGTTTCTTCTCTCCTCCGCAGTTTCATTCATCAACTTTTTTTGATTCTCAACTCATTGCATCTTTTTCCTCACAATCCCTCTCTTTCACACACACTTGTCGACTGTCCCATCTAATTATGTACATTGCAATTTTATTTTTTGTGATTAGCGCATTTTCATCTCTTGTAGGCTAAGAGTGCAGAAAAGTTGCTTGAACAAAAGAGTTCAAGATATTAAAAATAATGTCTAGTCTAAATATATACAATAATGTACACTTATTTATGTTTATTTTTGTTGGCAAAGTTTAATACTTATGAACACAAATTAGGATATTATGGCAAACCAAATCAATGAAACTGATGAAACCACAAAGCTGGTTGTATACACACAGATGTATGTAGTCTATATTACAATGTAATTGACTGTTATTTTATTCTAAAGTAAGCTACAAGTAGGATAAAACTGCGATTGTGACATTTACTCAACCTTATTTTGCTCAAAACCCGTAAGACTTTCTTTCATCTTTGGAAAACAAATGAAGATCTTTTTAATTTGTTGACAGTCCACGCAACTACCACTTTGTTGCCTCAAAAAGTTCATAAAGAAATCGTAAAACGAATCCATCTGAATCGAGCAGTTTAATCCAAATTATCGCTTTATTTGATGAACAGATTGAAATTAGGCTTTTAATTCCATATAAACATTGATCAGCAACAGAGAACATAAATAGAAGCTCAACCAAACCTGAATGACGTGCGAGAACAAACCTTTTGCAGAAGCTCAAACATTCTGCGTAACACAAGAGAATGAACCTCACTCATTTAGAGGTGGAAAGACAGACGTGGAAATTTAACAGTAAATTTAAAGGGTTAGTTCACCCAAAAATGAAATTCTGTCTTTAATTACTCACCTTAATTGAGGATGAGTAATTAATGACAGAATTTTCATTTTTGGGTGAACTAAAGGCCACTCAATGGTAAAATGAAATAAAATTTGTCTGAAATCTCAATCCAGGGTAGTCTCTCTTACAACCAAAACACACATCAGAGAACTACAAAATGAGCTCCAAGTAAAACAGAGTATTTATTCAGTATAATCATACATATTAATTTATCATTGAACAAAGACTTTCAAAGTTGATTGAATAAACAACTGAACATTTCTCATAAGGCTTTCTACTTCCTGTTATCATATATGCACACTTTGTGGTTCATCTTCTCCACACTGGTCTTCCTCAACATCCCATAATATGCCCACCTTACGTACATAAATGTTTTTTTAATTGGAAACATTTTATCTTCCTCCCAGGCCTAGTGACTTTGACTACAGAAAGAAGCATTATTACAAGTTCTCACAGTATTTGCGAGACTGTCCTCCTCCAAAAACGACCCCATTTTTTTCAAATGAAATGATGCACAACCGTCGTTATCACTCAAAATGCATGTTCATTTAAAGGTGAAAAAAAAGTACACTTCTATAATGTACTTAAAGTGCTCTATTTTCACGCACTAATTTTGTACTTAATATACTATAATATTTGTCTTTAGTACTTCTTAAATCTTAAGAACATTTAAGTGTACTCAACTGTTATTTTGAGACATCATGAAATATGAACTAAAATGTGCCACTTGTACTACATTAAATGGTTTCAAGTTTACTTAAGTAGTAACTAAA
>JAOTNS010002997.1:0-11827 GCA_028476615.1 Culter alburnus
GATAAAATGAAAGAACACATGCAAACAATAAGAGTCGCAGCAGTAAAGGTAAGAAGAATGGAAGAATCAGTTTGCTGTTAGGCCTAATGAGCGAGATGGGCAGCCTTCCTGCTTTAGTAAAGTACTTGACAAGCAAAACCTACAATTTCAAAAGACTGAACTGTGAATTCAATGTGTTGGTTTGATGTATTTTAAATCAGTAAAAATAACCGCATCATCGCACCCGCGGCTGGAATGAGCCCAACTCTGCTCGCGCTCACGGATCCGATGCTGCGCGAGGGATTGCGACATGACAGAATGCTTGATATCGTCAGAGATTGTAATTAGCCTACAGTGCGCTCAGTGTTGTTTGTAAAAAGAGCTGAGTAACATTTGCTTATTAAGGCATTTATGTGATTGTTTGACTATTGCGATGATGTTGAAGAGAGTCATAAAGTCATACAGAATTAAATAGCAACTTAAAGTGACATACAGTTTGTGTGTTCATTGAGCATTACTGATACTTATTATAAAGCTAATGTCAGTAAGTTAGTTTTTATTTGTTATTTATTGTGTGCAACATCTAGATATAATAATAGTATTATCTGCTAATACCATAACATTAAATCTGATTGGTTTGCATTGGTGACGTCATATGTAAATTATATGCGGACCGTGAGACTTGCACTTGGACCATTGTGCGGCCCACTGGGAAAAAAGTTTGAGAACCACTGCTCTATCCCATACCACAAGAAAACAACAAATGATGCTAATATACATACACGATGTGGTGTAATACTACAAAAAATATATAATTATAACCTTTATCTCCATACCAAAATTCCAGATGGCCAGACAATGATTCATCTTTTATAAATCGTTAAAATATTATCTGTGACGCTGTGATGGAGACTGTTGTGTACACTGTACGTATTTAAAATGTTTAACTTTTTTTAAATGATTTATGTTTAAAATGAATAAATAGCACTCATAAACGGCCGTCGATGGCATTCTCAAGTGAAACGAGTAGAGGGTTGGACCCGGAAACGGCGTTCCTTACGTCACGACTTAAAGGTCCCGTTCTCCGTGATCCCATGTTTCAAACTTTAGTTAGTGTGTAATGTTGTTGTTAGAGTATAAATAAAATCTGTAAAATTTTAAAGCTCAAAGTTCAATGCCAAGCGAGATATTTTATTTAACAGAAGTGCCTACATCGAACGGCCAGTTTGGACTACATCCCTCTACTTCCTTCTTTAATGACGTCACTAAAGCAGTTTTTTGACTAACCTCTGCCCACAGGAATACACAAGAGTTGCGTTTGTAGAGTGTGTTTGTCGTCGAAACGCTGTTATTTTCATCCCGCAGTCCAATCACCGGGTCTGATTCCGGCTCAAATTGATAGGGTAAAATTAAAGACATGTTTACAATAACACTGAGCGCGTGCATCTCCACGTTATGGTAAGAGGCGTGACCTTTCCGGGCAAGATTCGCTAAGCTGCTGTCGAATCACAACACAGGAACCGCTGGCACAATCAGAACTCGTTACGTATTTCTGAAGGAGGGACTTCATAGAACAAGGAAGTCATCAGCCCGTTTTTATGACAGTGGAAACAGCGGTATACAGATAAGTAAATTATGTGAAAAATACTGTGTTTTTTTACACGCGAAACATGAACACGTTATATTGCACACTATAAACACAATCAAAGCTTCAAAAAAACACGAAAAACGGGACCTTTAACAAGCGGATAAGCTTCACTGGACATGGATAAATTCTGAAGGAACCTGCTGACAGGAAGGAAACACAGGTGAAACTCACCAATTAACTCCATATCCATTTTTTCCACAATATTTTTTTACCTATACCATGCATCTGTTATTTTCTTCTTTTATTTTCTCAAATTTACAGTTTTTATTATATTTTTTTTTTAAGAAGGCTTTGACATCCAATGTAAGTGACACTGTATGAGCAATATTTAATGAATAAGTAAACAAAAAACATAAATTCAGTTTTCTGTGTATTCTTCTTTTCCTGCTGTAGCTTCTTTTCTTTTAATGAACCTGGCATTGAATAATAATATTGTTGGCTCTGTGACAAATTGTTTATGTTCCTAGATCCTTCCCTGTTGATGCCCTGCACCATAGCAGAGTTGGAGCGGATAAAAAAGTTCCTGTCGGACCACATGACTAGTAAGTAAAGCCTCTTAAACATACACTAATGTTCAAAAGTGTGGGGTCGATAAGATTTTTAATGTTTTTAAAGTATCTTCTGTTCACAAAGGCTGCATTCATTGGATCAACATACAGTAAAAACAGTAACATTTTGAAATATTACAATTTAAAATACTTTTTATTATGTGAATATATAGTATATAGTAAAGTGTAATTTATTCCTGTGATCAAAGCTGAATTTTCAGCATCATTACTCCAGTCTTCAGTGTCACATGATCCTTCAGAAATAATTCTATTATGCTGATTTGATGCTCAAGAAACATTTCTAATTATTATCAATGTTGAAAACAGTTGCTGCTTCGTTTTTTTTTTTTTTCAGGATTCTTTGTTTAATAGAAGTTAAAAAAAGAACAACATTTTTTTGAAACAGAAATATTTCCTCTCACTTTTGGTCAATTTAATGCATCCTTGCTGAATAAAAATGTGAATTTCTTTAAAAAAATTTATATATATATATATATAGACCCCATTAGAGTACACTACAGTTTATAGGTTTGGGATCAACAAATCCTGTGGGAAAAAAAATAATAATAATAATAATAAAAATGGGTTTAAACTGTTAAAACAATTTTCACACCAATTATCAGCACAACTGTTTTCAGCATTGATAATAATCCGAAATGTTTCTTGAGCAGCAAATCATCATATCAAAGTCCATTAAAAGAGGAAGTTCTAATCTTTCTCTTGTTGCTGTTGCTCTTTCTCTTTCTATCTCAGGATGCCCAGCAAGGTACTAGAGGTTACAACAGCTCCACTTTGGATCCAGCCTCACTTGTGAAGACTTCAGATGATGGAAACTATAGATGGACTTACAAAACTAACAGATATTATCCTTATATTGTAATCATTGGTCCCGTTTCACAGACAGGGCTTAGATTAAGTCAGGATTAGGTTTTAGTTAAATTAGGACATTTAAGTAGCTTTTTTAAACATGCTTTAGAAAAAAATAACATTACTGTTGTGCATCTTGACACAAAACAATGACACTGACATATTTTAAGATATGCTTTCAGTTTAAGGGTTAGTTCACTCCAAAATTACATTTCTGTCATTAATTATTCACTCTCTTGTCGTTCCAAACCTGTAAGAACTTCACTAAGTTTTCAATTACCTTTCTGGATGTCAAAAGGTGCAATGACGTTGCTGTCTATGTGTGGATCAGATACCCTCGGATTTCATCAGAAATATCTTAATTTGTGTTCCGAAGATGAACAAAGGTCTTACAGGTGTGGAACGATAAGAGGGTGAGTAATTAATGACAGAAATTTTATTTTTGGGTGAACTAATCCTTTAAGCCTTGTCTGTGAAACTGGGCAAGTGCCTCAAAGGGAAGGTTTGCATGACAGTTTTGCTGACAAATAGACAGGGATATCTCTATGGAAGCTTGTTGCCATCACTAAATAAAAAAATGTAATTGTAGGGCTGCACGATTTATTGCACAATATGGAAAATATCATTGAACTTGATTGCAATTATCACTTAAACACGATTCTTAGTTCGATTATGAAATCGCAAAGGCTGCGATTCATTTTTTTTTATGCGCGGCTTGTCAATGAACTATGGCTCCAAATGCTAATCCATCTGAAAGCACTGCGAGTTTAAGTTGCTTATAATGTACATTTGAAAAAGCAACAAGCGTCAAACATCTTTCCAGACATGAGAAGCATTTATTAACATCTTGTCCAACAAAAGACAACATTTAATAAAATGTCTTTACTCCAAACTCACTTCATAACGAGTTTAGCATCCTGTGTAGATGATGTGGCTTCTTACACAGAATAAGGCAGTCGTGTGTTTATCAGTCATGTTTAATCAATCGAAACGTTTCAGTCTTCTGTTTATTCAGCTACAGCGATATGATGAGTGTTATATTATACTCTTCTGCTGCAGGGCATATTTAGAGTCTCTGCGTAAAAGCGCCCTCTGGCTTTCAGATGGAGAGGCATTTACTACTGATCAGAGCCGTACAGCTCTGACAAGCTGCGTATTAAATAAACGCAGCCTTTGCCGGATCGCGTGCGATTTAATCACGATAAATCGTGCAGCCCTAGGTAATTGCGACTTTCTATCACACAATTCTGACTTTATCTCGCAATTCTGACTTTATAACTCACAATTCTGACTTTATATCTCGCAATTCTGACTTTATCTCGCAATTCTGACTTTATAACTCACAATTCTGACTTTATATCTCGCAATTCTCTCGCAATTCTGACTTTATAACTCGCAATTCTGACTTTATAACTCGCAATTCTGACTTTATAACTCACAATTCTGACTTTATAACTCGCAATTCTGATTTTATAACTCGCAATTCTGACTATATCTCGCAATTCTGACTATATCTCGCAATTCTGACTTTATATTTCACAATTCTGACTGTATATCTTACAATTCTGACTATATCTCGCAATTCTGACTTTATATCCAAAATCTGACTTTATAACTCGAATCTCGCAATTCTGACTTTATAACTCACAATTCTGACTATATATCTCACAATTCTGACTTTATATCTCACAATTCTGACTTTATAACTCGCAATTCTGACTTTATAACTCGCAATTCTGACTTTATAATTCGCAATTCTGACTTTATAACTCGCAATTCTGACTTATATCTCACAATTCTGACTTTATTTCTCACAATTCTGACTTTATATCTCACAATTCTGACTTTATTTCTCACAATTCTGACTTTATATCTCACAATTCTGACTTTACAATTCTGACTTTATATCTCACAATTCTGACTTTATTTCTCACAATTCTGACTTTATATCATGCAATTCTGACTTTATATCATGCAATTCTGACTATAACTCGCAACTCAACAGACCAAAAAAAAACATAAAATCCTTAAAAATTTGAGCACTTACAATGAATTATTGTTGAATTAATGTTTTATTGTAATTTGCTTGCTGAGCCAGATGACTGTTGTTTTTGTTAAAAAATTATTATTATTGTGTTAATGTTGTTTACTGAACAATATATTATTATTAAATTAACTTATGTGTATTAATAAAAGCTTGTATTTTCATGATTTTCATCATAACAAAATTCAATGTAGTTGTAAATAGAATAAAATAAAACTGTATACCAGCACCAGCATCCCATTCCAGCAAAACCAGCATATGTTGTGTTTTGGTGCTGGTATGCTGGTGACCAGCATACCAGCACAAGCATCCCATGCTGGTGGTCACCAGCATACCAGCACCAAAACACAACATATGCTGGTCACCAGCATACCAGCACCAGCATCCCATTATTTACTAATACGAGGAACAAACCTGCATCTATATTGAGATTTTTTTATGTAATACTAAATGTTTCTAATAGAATAAAGCCACAAACTCAAATGAAAAGGCCAAATATAGTTTGTCCGTGAAAAACCTGATATTAAATCACTCTTGCTGAAGATGACATTCTGTCCCTCTGTGCAGAGACTATAGTCTGTTACAACAGCAGATAAAGTGTAAAATTAATGTGCAGTGAAAATGAGCTTTACATGAAACAAGTTACTTATAAATGTTGCTGTTATAAGAAAAAAACATTGATTTCTGTCCTGAAACATGTTCACACTCCTTCATGCTCAACACAGGGACAGACCCGTTCTGACAGTCTTCAATAAGAGGTGTTTTACTGCCATCTGCTGGACAAATACAGCATTGCAGCATTAAACATGTTTATTTGCTGTTGTTTATTATTCTCTAAGTTTTACTTATTTATGTAGATAATATTTAATTTATTTAAAAACACATCTGAATAGCTTAGCAAAGATATAGTTTATATACTATGGTGTAATCAAATGTTATTTTTAGAATAACAGAACAAAGCAGTAAAATAGTAATATTATGCATATTATCCAGAAACAGTAAGATTTAAATGTTGCATTTTTTCTTCAAATAATTCATAAAAAATAGTTCTACTTCTAAGTTTTCTACTAAGTTACAAGAGTTTGAAGTGATCAGACTTACAGAAACAGTCATCAGTGTTGTATGTTGTGTGTGCAGATCCAGGCTTTGATGCTGAATATAACCTGCAGTGTTTCTCTCTCAATCTCTTTAAGTTTAGTGTGACTTTATCTCCACTCTGACATATGACTGACACGAGTCTGTCCTCAGTGAAGTGTCTCTTCACGCTGGAGGAGGAGTCCCGCTCATCAGCGCTCACGCTTTATTGATATATATGGAGAAAATAAAAATGCTGCTTTCTGATTTGTCACTGATTGTGTTTGATGATTTCCTCTGTTGTGTCTAATAAGGTCACAGTGAGTGTCATTGGCAGCTGTGAGAGTCTCTCTCTCTTTAGGGGACTGACAGGAGCCAGTTTCTTCAGTGTGTTTGAGGAGCAGAAGGAGAAACAGAGTCAAACAAACAGTGTGACGAGCAGAAGAAGATGGAGGGATGTCTGACACTCGTTTTACTCTCCTCTATAGTCACTATAACAACAGCTGGTAAGTACACAAATAAGACAATAAAAAGATGAAATGATACGTTAAATAAGTAGTTTATCTTTGATGGCTTCATATCACAGAAAACTGATTAGAGGCCTGTGTAATATCTAGAAATTGAGATTATAAGACAATAGACTATTAATTATCATTAATATGTTATAATTTATTAAAGCATTTACAGTCGACCAGTGTGATGACAAGACTATTCTCTTGTTCAAAAGAGTGATTAGCTTGTGCTCCAGCTTTATATGTCTGGATTAGAATATTATAAATGTATACTTGTTTGTTCTCAGAATATATGTTTCTCAACTTTGCAATATTCTACAGATGATTGTAAATGATTCTGCTGCTACTGGATACATCTTTCTCTTTCATATACAGAATTCAAGACTGTGAGGTTGGTTGGTGATAACAGTCCCTGTGCTGGTCGAGTGGAGGTTCATCATGATGGTCAGTGGGGAACAGTGTGTGATGATAACTGGGATATGAATGATGCTAAAGTGGTGTGTAGAGAGATGGGATGTGGAGAGGCTGTACAGGCTCTGAATAGAGCTCAATTTGGACAAGGATCAGGACGAATCTGGATGGATGAAGTGGCCTGTAGTGGATCAGAGTCAACACTGAAGAATTGTAAATCAAATAGATGGGGAGATAGTGACTGTGGTCATGGTGAAGATGCTGGAGTCAGATGCTCAGGTGAGCCTGTTCAATCTGCTTAATTGTTAAAAAATAAATGTAATGGAATTTGTTTATCTTAATAATGAAATAATTAACACTTCACACATTTTTGTTACATTGATGTTTATTTACTTAATGTAAACACACAGGTCGCCTCCCTAGTCTCGTTAATGGACCTCACCTGTGTGCTGGGAAATTAAAGATACTTCAGGGGAACAAATGGTACACAATGTGTGCTGCTGCCTTTGACCAGCAGGATGCAGAGGTTGTGTGTCGAGAGCTGGACTGTGGGGCTCCTGTACAGGTGCTGGGAGAAGATGCTTTTGGAAAAGGAGACGCTCAGATGTGGAAACAAGAGATTCAGTGCAGAGGAGATGAATCACACTTTGTGTTCTGTCCTGCGTCCAACTCTTCACATATTCACTGTACCCATGGCAATGCTGTAGGAGTAATATGCTCTGGTTAAGTAATAATTGACCTCTCTTTACATGTATTATACACATAAAGAGAATCAGTGTCCTTGAACTGTTTTTTTTTTTTTTTTTCAATAACATTTACACAGGTTACACTGACCTCAGACTGGTAAACGGTTCAGACTCTTGTTCTGGTCGAGTTGAGCATCAGTTTCTCAGTAAATGGGGCACAGTGTGTGATGCATGCTGGGATATGAGAGCTGCCAGTGTCCTCTGTAGACAGCTGAATTGTGGGATTGCTGTGTCTGTTGTGGGATCAGACTGGTTTGGAGAGGGAAGTGGTGAAATCTGGGCTGATGTGTTTGATTGTGACGGGAATGAAACAAAACTCTCAGAATGTTCCATCTCTTCATGGAGTCGAGCTGAATGTTCCCATAGACAAGATGTTGGAGTCATCTGCTCTAGTGAGGAGATTTTATTTTAAAAAATATTATAAATTATCTAGAAATATCTTAATAAAGTGTCACATCTGTCACAACTTTAGATTCCTCTCTGGCTGTTCATGATGGTCTGGTGCGGTTGTCTGGAGAGAGACAGTGTGAGGGGGAGGTGGAAGTTTCCATCCATCAGGTCTGGAGGAGAGTTCTGCTGGACTCCTGGAGTCTCACTGAATCCTCTGTGGTCTGCAGACAGCTGGGCTGTGGCTCTGTGCTGAACTTCTCCGGCTCCTCTTCATCCAGTCCTGAACACAGTCATGAGTGTGTGACGGGCTTCCAGTGCTCTGGGAGTGAAGCTCATCTGGGGAACTGCAGCTCTCCACAAACTCTCAACTGCAGCTCCACACAACAGCTGTCAATCACCTGCCTTGGTGAGAAGAGCAACATCTGGGCAGATTCTTCAGTTGTTAGTGATCACTAATGTGTTTCTCTTTCTCTGAATATCAGGTCACGGGTCCATCAGGCTGGTGGGTTCTGGGGGAGACTGTGCAGGGAGGCTGGAGGTTTTTCACAGCGGCTCCTGGGGGACAGTGTGTGATGACTCCTGGGATATTAAAGATGCCCATGTGGTGTGCAGACAGCTGCAGTGTGGAGTGGCCCTCAGTAACCAGCAGGTACCAGCCTGGTTTGGTCCTGGTTCTGGACCCATATGGCTGGATGAGGTGGAGTGTGAGGGGAATGAGACGTCCCTGTGGAGCTGCTCTTCTCCAGGCTGGGGAGAACATGACTGTCAACACAAGGAGGATGTAGGAGTCGTGTGCTCAGGTAAAAGATAAAGTAATGTAAATGATTTTCAAAGATACATTTAATTGTTTTTCACAAAATATCCTATGTAACTGAAATTTTTACAAAATAACTCCAGGATGATCAGGAGCTGATGGGTCTTGTATCATCTTAAAGGGGTTTATTTTTTAACAATGTCAGTCTGATATAAAGTGTTGTCATGGATGACAATCATTTTTTAAATATTTTTATTGACCAAGCAGAATCAAGTAGTATATTTTGTATAATGTATTATGAACCTTACGTACATATACACTGTGTACATGATATCAGTGTTTGCAGCATGCATTAGACTTGTATTAACCAGTTATTTTTAGGTGATATTTTTGGTTTAGCAAACCTGGTTTCCAGTGGTTTTAATACACAACCTTTTCCATATTTTTGTATATGTAGCATTTTTGTTTAATACTTTTTTTCTTTTTTACAATTCTCATCAATAATAATTTAGTTGAGGTTGATTCTCATCTGTCTCCATCTAGAGTTTAAAGAGATCAGGTTAACTGAGGGCTGTGAAGGGAATGTGGAGGTTTTCTACAATGGATCCTGGGGTAATGTGTGCTGGAACCAGATGGAAACAGACACAGTGAGTCTGATCTGTCAAGAGCTGAACTGTGGAAGATCTGGTGTTTTGTCTGAATCTACACCAAGAGTGAAATCAGCTCCTAACTGGCTGGATAAAGTGAAATGTCGACCACATGATTCAAATCTATGGCAGTGTCCATCTTTACACTGGGGTCAGAATGACTGTAATGAAGATGAAGTGGCCAAAATCACCTGCTCAAGTGAGATGATATTTAAATGATCTCAATAGTCAGTTTTCTTTAAAAAGCAATGTTTATAATGTGGTGAGTAAACTCTTTCTGGAAAACTGAACTGAGCTGATGGAAAGAGCCTAAAATTTATGAGATTTAAATTGTTTTCACACTGATGATGTTTCACTGAGAAATGTTTTCAGAATCAGATTCAGAAATTGCTTTATTGCCAAGTGTACTTGCACACACAAGTAATTTACCCTGGTATTGAAGCTTCCAGTACACACATATAAATATAACAAGACACATCATAACATTTAAGAATTAAAAATATAAAATAGTATAAAGACACATACAGGTTTAGTCAAAATAAACATTTACAGATAATGAACATATTTACAGTTTTGTGAATAATAATATGGATAAATAGAACTAAATTAATTTACAAAGATATTGCACTAAACATTTCAAGAGGGAAATAGACTGTGGGAAGAAACTGTTCTAGTGATCTGAGGTGCCGTCAGGACTAATGACTCTGTATCCTAATGTTCAATTCAATTAATTTTTAGTCTCAGAGGTGGAAAATCCTGAATCTCCTCGGACATGTTCTACCTCACCATCTCCTCACCAGAGACAGTGTTCAAGTAAGTTTTTTTGACAATACTTTTACATTTTTATTATAAGCCTATATTTTCCTAATAAATGATTAATATATGTGCATTTAAACAAAAAATTATTTGAATTTAAAATCGTAATCAAATTCATAAATTTAATTATACATTCAAAGCCATCTTTGTTCAGT
Source organism: Culter alburnus (assembly GCA_028476615.1). NCBI lineage: Eukaryota > Metazoa > Chordata > Actinopteri > Cypriniformes > Xenocyprididae > Culter > Culter alburnus. The sequence continues at coordinate 10,592 of JAOTNS010002997.1, forward strand.
TTCTGTATGTTTTGTTGTAAATGTGCTGAATCTGGTCAGTGATGTTGATGTGTGTGATTTAGATCATGTTCCTCTCAGACTGAGTGGAGGGGAGGGCCGGTGCTCTGGGAGGCTGGAGGTGTATCATAACGCTGTGTGGGGGCTCAGTCTGTGATGATCTGTGGGACATCAGCGATGCTCAGGTGGTCTGCAGACAGCTGGGTTGTGGAGCAGCACTGAGGGCTGATGGGAATTCAGTCTTTGGTGCTGGTGAAGGTGTTGTGTGGCTGAACAGAGTCGAGTGCAGAGGGAATGAGATTCACCTGTGGGACTGTCCTCTCTCCCTGAAGAACCACACTGACTGCTCCAACAAAGATCACGCTGGACTCACCTGTGCAGGTCACAGAAAACACTGACCAATATTAGTCATTTTAGTGCTAATAATATTTGTGTATTTAAACCATCATTTGCTTTTATTTGATTTTGAATGTGTTTGTGTCTTTTTTGACAGATTTACCAGATTTGTCAGTGTCCACTACTCCTGCCACAACAACATCATCTTCTCCTCCAGTTTCTCAGACAGTGAGCTCAACATCAGTCTCTCGTCCACAAACTCCTCCGTCTCTCTCTGTGCTTGTGATTGTACTGGGAGTTGTGCTCTTACTGCTCTTAGTGCCACTGCTTATACTGATTCAGCAGAACAGAGTGATGAGGAGAGGTAGGAGAGATCCAGAGACTGTCATATTGTGTCTTATTCAGTGTGTGATCAGTCATGTGTTGTGAACTGACAGCAGGTTTGTCTCTCTACACTCACAGCTCTCTCTAAGAGGAGACACAGGAGCACGACTGAGGCCGTTTATGAGGAGATTCATCACAGACACAATCACTTCACTCAGAGGGGTGAGACATGAGCTGTGAATCTTATTTAATATGATGAATTAATAAGAGAGTCTGTCAGACACTTGATGCTCATCTATTATTAGACCTGTTAAACCTCCTGCAGAAAACCACAGAGCTGCAGGTGCATGTGTGTGTGTCAGTGAGTGTTTCTTCCTGTGTGTTTTTAGGAGTAATAAAGAGGTTCTTATGTTTGTACATGTAGGTGCAGGTGTGTGTGTGTGTGTGTTGTCTCTTCCTGTGTGTATTTCTGGAAGGCAGTGAGGAATGGGTTCATGTGAGGATACATGTGTGTTTACTAATAGGCCTCTAAAACATGAGATTTCTGCCTCTAATGCTTTTAAAAATGTAAGTAATTAA
>JAOTNS010002998.1:0-16341 GCA_028476615.1 Culter alburnus
ACTAGATTTCTGACATGACAATTCTTGGAGAGTTTGTGATGGTAATGAATATGACAATGTTCATGTGTTTGGTCTGCTGCTGTTGATTATATCTGCTGTAGAGTACAGGACTTTCCACTGCCAACACACACAACATGCTGCTGCTGTACGAGCAAACATGAATCACCCCATAGCAGATCTGGACAGGTGGAGCTGGGGGAGGTGGAGGGTTTCTGAAAGTAACTGCACTGCTACAGCAAACAATAGACAAGTGTTTGAATGTTGAGCAGCAAGATCATTGATACTGATACAGCAGGAATCATTCAGTTGTGTCCTGTAGAGAATGATGTGTGAATGTGTGTGTCTGACTCTGTATATTTACTGTTACTGTGATTTGGTGATGTAAAGCCTTTCTTTTAACCCTGTCAGTAAAACTACTGGACTCTGAATGTATATGGTCCTGATCTCTCTTCTGTCTTTTGCATTCAGAGGGTGTTTTACATGAGCGGCACATGCTTCACTGCTCTGAATGTGTTTATAGCTCTATGAACTGAACATGACATGATCAAGAGCTCTTCTTCATCAACCAACAAACATGACTTTCAGCTGCAGCTGCTCATACAACACAATCACACACAACACTGATCACAGACAAACACTAATAACACTAGATCATCTAAATCAACATCAATCTTGTGTTTCTGAAGAGAATGAGTCAGTGTTTAATATGATCATCATGTTTTAGGTGTAATATATGATCCCTGTCAATCAAACTGAACAGACTGAAGGAGTTTTTCATGATTTTCATAATTATTTTCATCTATCTATTTTCATCGTGACATTTTCAGCAGAAGTGAAACTGGTGTGTTCCAGTCCAGATCATGTGACCAATCAAACAGTGAGACTGAAAAGCCCATTTGCATTGTCAGGGTGGAGGATTGTGATCCTCTCAGAATAGAGCAGCTCTGTCTCCAGAGACCATGTTCAAACCCCAAGAGCTTATTTGACTTTATTTCCTGCTACATCAAGCTTGTGAAAAGCACCTGCATCTTCATCTGTTAGTTGAATGATGTTGTCAGACACAAAGTGAACTTGTTGAGAAGCTTTATTGAATGTTACAGCAGATTGAAAGATCACACAGTGCTTTGACACGCCAGCTCTCTTTCAGTATTGAGTTGTAAATCACTACAGCTGCAGCACTAGACTCATGTGAATCCTGCCTGACACAGGACACTCAGATACGGCTCATCTTCAGGAGAGAAACATCAGCACTCAGAGCTCTTGTGGAACGAGACCTCATGAGGAGCTCCATCATGTGTTACTCTGCAGACGTACACCTCTCCCTCTTCCCAGCGTGCTTTGCTGAGGGTCAGGACGCTACTGCGGCTGTAGCGGCCGTCCCGCTGGCTCTCCGCGCTGGTCACGACCCCCTCGGTGACCTCTGACCCGTCCAGTGTCCAGCTCACCAGCGCCCCCTGTGGAGAGTAAGAGCTGAGCAGGCAGAGCAGTGCGGCTGAGTCTCCAGAGATCTGCAGAGAAGAGGGCGGCAGCAGAGACACTGAGGGCTTCACTGTGGGACCAGCTGCAGGAGACAAACACAACACATTCACAAACACAAAGAAAACACACTGTTTCACTCACAGCATTTCAACAGCAGCAGAAATCACCACAATCTGATCCTTCATGACATTCAACATCACTAGAGCTGATATAATATACAATATACAAACTACACAATCACTATATACATTTAAATCAAACCTCAGAAATCAAACTAAACATACTGAGACACTGACTGATTTAATTCCAGCAGTTTTTAACTCTGAACATTAAGTTCTTAAATTTTACTTGAGATATTCAACTAAAAAATGTAACTCAATTTCAAACAGAATTAAAACACAACTGAATCATACATATATTTTGTTTGTATTAAATTACAATTTGTACACTGAATTACAAGCACAACATGAACAAAAGAGATTCAGTATCACTGACTGAAATACAGAAAGAACATTTAAATTCTGATGTCAGATCTATTTTTCCATCATGATATCTACAATAAAAGATGAACTATATATGAACCGAGTATAGAGAAAAATGAAGGAAAATTAAACTTGTAATAAACTGAATAAACTTACAGTGAGACACATTATGGAAATATGTTTAGTTTTTTTGGAATAATGTTGTTATTCTGAATTAATAAACATGACAACATCATTGTTTTAGATTAAATAATTATAAAACAATATCAGTAACACTTTATTTAAAGCCTTTATACAGAATGAATTATAAAAGTTTTTTAATGCATTCATTAAGCACTGTTAAACACATCATAATGCATGTATGATCTCATGAATAATTCATTAAGCAGTTATAAAGCATTATTATATCATCTATTCACTGTTACACCTTTAGAAAGTATAATGGGGTAAAACAATTGCAAACAAACAATTTCAGATTTAACAAGGAATCTGTCAGTATAATGCCTTTTAATTTTGGTTACAATTATTTATTAAAAGATACAAGGCATTATAATCTTAACTATGGATACTTTTATTACACATTATACTTAAATGCTTCAAGTAAAGTTTCACCACAATTATTATTAAAAAAAAAAATGTTCTTGTTTCATCTGTAAAACACTTTCTGAAATCTTAAATTGTATTTTTATTTAATAGTTAATTAAAAACACTTACCGAGCACCAGTTTAGTTCCTCCACCAAAGTCCACCACAGTGATACAATCTAATGAAACGGTCGTACAAAAACCTATTCCACTCGAGTGAACACAAACTCCAGCAGAGAGAGAGAACAACACTTCAACACTGATATTAGAAGAAACTCACATCTTCTCAACACTCACACATTCAGTTTGGATGAAATGATTTATGGTGTAACACTGTTTAAGAAATATATTGATGATCTGTGACCTCTGAGGACCTTTGACCTCTTTTATCATGGATGATGTTGTGGAGTTTCTCATAATGATCTTCTGTTCTCATATGAAGCTCAATCATCATGATTCACAGAAAAACCTGCAGATTATGAGTCCTGATGAACACCATCGGGAACATAACAGGACATCAGGTCTCACAAACACATGTTGTACATCATTTCTGGTTTACTCTAAAAACAGTAAAATTGATTTATTTAGTACTATTTCTCATTGTTAACATGCTTTGAAAGGTTTAGTACATTAATGTGTTCATAAAGAAATAATTGGTTTGACATGTTTGACAAATTTGTTTTAAATGATCTACACTATTCAAGTAATTTTTGGTGGCCTAAAAAAAAAATAAATGAATTAAAAAAAAAAAAAAAAATATATATATATATATATATATATATATATATATATATATATATTATTTTTAAGGACGGTCCCTCCTTAAGTTGGCCACCATGTTGAGATCACATGACCAGCTGAATCCTTCTCACTTTATCTGGTCACATATTATCAGAAACATTCACCTTATAAATGAATCATGAGAGTGAATAGATTATTTCTACAGCGGCACTGAAAGCTGAAAATGCTTCATCCACACTGAGAGATGTTCATGTAAGTCAAAGACTAGTGTCTCATCAGACTGTCAAACAAAAAAAAAAAAAAAATATATATATATATATATATATATATATATATATATATATAATTTAAAATTACAAATTATAATAAAAAATATTTTACAATTAATATGTACAGTTATTACAAAATGATTCAGCAACATCAATCTGAATGTAAAATTTTAGGTTGCACTTTATTTCGATGGTCCACTTTAGATATTCTACTGACTATAATAACTTTTCAACTACATGTCAACTAACTCTCATTATATTAGTATTAGTAGACTGTAGAAGAGTGTTAGGTTTGGGATCTGGTAAGTAGAATAAGTTGACATGTAGTTGCAGTCACTTGAATGTCTAAAGTAGACCATTGAAATACCAAATCTTATATGTAGAGAGTTTATTAGTATGTCTGTTGTAAATCCTGCCCACTTGTTTGCATTGTGACACATGCTTCAGTGCTCTGAGAGTGTTTATAGTGCTGTGAGTTTAACACTTCATGACTGAGAGCAGAACAGAACACAATCTTCATCATCACACAAGACAAAAGAACAACAATGAACACAATCACCTTCTTCATCTGGACTCTCACACTGTTTATTCAAGGTAAGACTGATAAAAACTGACTCTGGTTTTGGTGTTCTTGTAAAAGTATATGATGGTAGTAGTTTTAAACAATAATTGTTTTTCTTTTCTCTTCTTCAGAATCCAGAGGAGTGACTCTGACTCAACCTGAAGTTAAAACTGTCCAACAGGGTCAAACAGCTACAATAGAGTGTCATATAGATGTAGGAATATACAGCACCCACTTAGCCTGGTATCAGCAGAAACCTGGAGAAGCTCCTAAACTCCTGATTTATTATATAAACACCCTCCAGTCAGGAACTCCATCTAGATTCAGTGGCAGTGGAACAGCAAATACTGGACGAGATTTTACTCTGACCATCAGTGGAGTCCAGACTGAAGATACAGGAGATTATTACTGTCAGAGTGCACACAGTGGTCCAGTGTTCACACAGTGATAAAGAGTGGTACAAAAACCTCGGTCAGTCAGACGTCACAGTGATGCACTGATACAGCTGAGAGATACTGCAGCTGCTGATGGAGGATCACAAACAACACAATGACAATGTTTAGCAAAGTTTCAAAAGACTTTAATTAATTAATAGAGTAAATACATGTGGCAGGAGGGGCGATTTTCTTACGTCATGATGCTGTTTTAGCCTATTGGCAGCGTCCCTGGACTATAAAAACGGAAACATATGCGCTACCTGGGATGCTTCACTTGGTGAACTGCTGCGTCGTTAACATGCTTTTGTCATTCTCCGGAGCTGGATGCGAGTATTCAAGACGGAAACAAAGAGTATAGACCCCAAGAGGTGAAACTCTGATGCTTTTTGGGTAACAGCCACAAGGAGGCGCTTCGGTAGCGCAGCAGCCATTTTGGGGTGAAAATGCCAACTGGACAGAATCCATCACATCTTACGAACCCTAAATTGGCGAATCTCACAGCCAAATCAGAAACACAATAGAAAATTTCTCAAATTCAGTATATTTTATGACACCTACAGTAAATGTTGTATTGTCTTAACCTATATATGTTTTATGTGATCATTTGTGGAATCCAACCATTACACATCTGAAGTAATGTAGTGTTGTGGCAAAAATTCAACTGACTGCATAAGAGATAAACACATCCAATTGTCTTTCGAAAGTTTTATTTCTTGCAAGAAAGGTCAAACAGTCAACAGAAACACAAGTAGCTGCAGAGTGTAAGACAAAGAATGAAAGCTTCCCCTCACTTTTATATCTCTAACCTCTAAGGCTGAAGCTCTGTCCTTTTATCATATTAGGAACATGTTTACACTTTAGTGTTTTTCCACTTGTCACCCTTAGAATGCATACTTCAGCACTTCTGAGAAAAACAAAATCTTTTAACCATAAGCATATAAGTAAAATCATATGGCAATTGTACAGAAACTCAAAATTTCCCCCCACAATTCCCCCCTTTGTTGGGGCAAAAAAATCAACTCGACTCTCACTCACACTATGCACATGAATATTAACCTGCTCATTTTCAAAGTTCGCTTTTGGTGTTAAATGTAAAAAACATATTTAAACTTCACATTTTTTCCTGTAGTTCTTTACTTATGTTTTACATGATCTCTTATCCAGTCTCAAAACATGTCTGTTCGTTCAAATTCTAAGCGTGATCCAGGGGATTAAAACGTATATAGGCAGACATAGTATTAGTATACTATTATAGTAATAGTAAATTACTCCACTAGGTCTGAAATACGTATTAATCCCCTGGATCATGCTAAACATGATGACCTTACAGAACATGCTGTCTGTTATCCCATAATTGCCACGTTTGGACACAGTGGCTGTGTTTTTTTGTTTACATAACGGACATTAATATAAGACAACACTGCAAAAACAGTTTACTTGAACTTCAAAGAATTTTAACCCAAATTGACTGGGTTTCTAGAGAGCAAAGAATTTTGTGAAAAAAGTGGAAGACTAAAACACAAAGTCTGTAAAATAAACTGTTAAAACGATTTGATGATCACTAGTGATAGTATTTTATTCTGTGTTGCCATCATTCAGGTTGGATTTTGGCTTTAATGTACTTTTTTTTTTTTTTTAAACAAAGCAGCTGATATCGGCATATAAACTAGTCGACTGCGAGTCGCTTTCACCCCAAAATGTCGGGAACTCAGGGCCGCTGCTGGGCGCCGGTGTTTCAATGGAACGTTCTATTGAGTGTCGCTTCTTGTCAGTGTGTATTCTTTGACGGTAAGGAGAACGCGCTGCTAGTTGTTCCCTTTCGATACTTCACTTCGTACTGCGTATGGGGGAAAAGTCTCCCTTTTCCCCGCTACTGAAGCCTTTTCAATAACGCAGTGTAACTGCATCGTCATTGGTTCACTCATGTTAAGTCGTTGAACCAATGACGGCGCGGCTCAGCTGCGCGGCCTATGGCGACCAAGCGCGCGAACTTTCCCGCCGAAAGGGGCGGGGTTAAGCCCTATATAAGCGAGCATTTCGCCATAGGCCATCAGTCCTTTCTCCTTCAGCGACAACTCTACTTCTCTTCGCTGATCCTCGCCGAAGCCTGCTCGCCGCCTGGAAACCAGCTCGCTGAGAAGAAGCTCCGCCGCCGTTGAAGAGGCCCTGCAGCAGACCAGCTGAGTCGCCGGATCCCGCTAGCGCCTTCGCCCCCATTGAACGCCGCTGAAGCGCCGTCAACGAGCCGCTGCCTCCCGCTGCCTGCTTCCGGCCTGCCGCCCAGCGCGTCTCCTGCTGCCATCCGGCGCGCTTCATTTGAGCGTCTTCCCGCGGTTTTCTCGCCGCCTTCTAAGAGCTATTTCCAGCGGTTTTCACCGCTCTTCGAGCACACCGGCCCTCGCCGTATTTAAGAGCCTCCCAATCGCCGTTTTCACGGCGCACGGCATTCAAACATGCCGCACCACGCTTGTGGTACATGCAGGGCTCCCCTGCATGAGGACGACGGTCACAGCGAATGCGTCGGATGCCTGGGCAAGCCCCATGCGGATGATGCGCTCGCTGGTGGCTCATGCGCTCACTGCGAGTGCATGAGTTTAGCGTCCTTGCGCTCACGAGCCGCTTTCTTCCGGGAGAGCGATCTCGCCGTTCGCGCCCTCCAGTCTCCTTCCTCCCGCGAGCCGGCCAGGAAGAGACAGCGGGGCAGAACGACCCCAGCGCAGAGAGCAGAGCAAGCTCACGTCGGCCCAGCGCCCGCGTGCCTCACCTTCTCCCAGTAGAGAACAGTCCCCTGTGCTGTTCTCTACTGTACGCCTGCACACCACCCACCGGTCAGCCCTCACCTCTGTTGATGGCTCGGAGGAAAAGGGATACGAGCATCTGCCCGCCTTGGATGAAGCAGTGGCCGCTCACCTCTGTCCGCCCGCGGCTGTGGGATGGAAAACTAAGAGGGCCCTCCCGTCCAAACCCTGCAGGACCACCTCTGCTCTAGCAGGAAGGGCTTACGCTTCTGCTGGCCAAGCCGCCTCAGCGCTCCACTCTATGGCCATTTTTCAGGTCTTTCAAGCCAAACTTCTCCGCTCCCTGGACGAGTCTGGCATTGACGCACCTGCCTTCAGGGACCTCCGCAGCGCCACTGACCTAGCCCTGCGGGCCACGAAGGCCACGGCCCAGGCCATAGGACGCTCCATGGCCAGTTTAGTTGTGTTGGAGCGACACTTATGGCTCAACCTGACGGAGATTAAGGATCAGGACAAAATGGCGTTTCTCGACGCCCCCGTCTCTCCGTCAGGGCTCTTTGGACCAGCTGTGGAGGGATTCACAGAGCGTTTTACGGCCGCCCAGAAGTCTTCTCAGGCTATGAGACACTTCTTGCCTAAACGCTCCAGTTCTGCGTCTGCTTTTAGCCGCCCCAGGCCTGCGCCGGCTCAGCAGACTAAACCGACTCCCTCTGCTTCGCAAGCAGCACCGCCCAAAGACCACCGCCAGCGCCCGCGCCCGCCCGCGCCCTCCTAAGCGCCCGTCTTTTCCAAGACGCCAGGGACCCCGGCCCAGGATTGTGATGGACCCTGCGACTCCTAAGTCGTCCTGATCTGCCAGAACGGAAGAGGTTGGGGCAATGTCTCGCTGCGGCCGGACCACCCCAAAAGCTCCTTTGTGTAAACTCCCCTCCGCTCCGTTTATCTCCGAGCATGGGAGTTCTACAATGTGCTGTAAAAGGGCCCACAAATGTTGCGTCCTCACCAACCGCCGTTCTCACGGCGACCCATATTTTACATTCTCCACAAAAGAGCAAATTTCCTCTTCCACCCAACCAGGTACACAGCCTGCCTCTAAGCGTGCAGTCGACCGATGTCATTCTACCACTTGCTACCCGGGCCGAGGCTTGGCAGGCCATCCCCGGGGTGTCAAGCTGGGTACTAAAGACAGTAAGCCAGGGCTACTCGCTCCAGTTCGCCAGAAGGGCTCCGCGGTTCAGAGAGGGGTTGTTCAGACTTCGGTGCATGCGGACGACGCTCATGTCCTCCAAGCCGAAGTGTTGACGATGCTAAGGAAAGGGGCTATAGAAATAGTTCCCCCAGCAGAGAGCGAATCCGGGTTTTACAGCCGCTATTTCTTAGTTCCAAAGAAAGACGGCGGTCTCAGACCCATTCTGGACCTCAGACATTTGAACCTTTCCCTCATGAAGCGAAAGTTCAAAATGCTAACGTTGAAACAAATCCTCGCGCAGATTTGCCCCGGGGATTGGTTCTGCTCGCTGGACCTGAAGGATGCTTATTTTCACATCCAGATAGCCCCTCATCACAGGCGGTTCTTGAGATTCGCTTTCGAGGGTGTGGCTTACCAGTACACGGTCCTTCCTTTCGGCCTGTCCCTGGCTCCTCGCACTTTTACGAAGTGCATGGACACGGCGCTCTCCCCTCTAAGACAGATGGGAATACGAGTCCTGAATTATCTCGACGACTGGCTCATTTTAGCCAATTCGAGATCAGAGCTGGAACACCACAGATCCGTGCTCCTCAGCCACTTGAAGTGCCTAGGTCTCAGGGTCAATCTAGCCAAGAGCTCGCTGCTTCCCACGCAACGCATTGCGTTCCTGGGGGCGGTTTTCGACTCTGTCCGTATGACGGCAGTAGTCTCACCAGAGCGCGCTCTGGCCATTCAGCAGCTCGCGGCTTCAATCAAGAGCAAAGCCTACCTTCCTCTGAAGACTTTCCAGAGGCTATTAGGGCTGATGGCTTCCGCCTCCCCAGTGCTTCGTCTCGGCCTGCTTTACATGCGGCCTCTACAGTACTGGTTGAAGTTCCGGGTCCCTCCTCACGCCTGGCGGCACGGCCGCCTGCGTCTCAAGGTCAATCAGGCCTGTTTGACAGCCCTGACACCTTGGATGAACCCCGCGTGGTTCGCGCTTGGAGTACCCCTGCAGGCGATATCACGAAGGACGGTGCTTTCGACAGATGCGTCCAACATGGGTTGGGGCGCGCTGCGAAGGCAGCCCGGCCTTCGGCTCGTGGACACACGAGGAGAGCCATCTGCATATCAACTGTCTCGAATGTTGGCAGTGATTTATGCCCTCCAGGCTTTTCAAGCTCGTTTAACGAATCGCCACGTCTTAGTCCAGTCGGACAGTATGACAGTGGTTTCGTATATAAATCGCCAAGGGGGTCTTTCGTCCAGCCGCTTATGCGCTCTGGCGAAGCGCCTCCTGGAATGGGCCTCTACAAGGGTTCGATCGCTCAGAGCGACTCACATACCCGGAAAGAGCAATCTGGGTGCAGACATGCTATCTCGGAGCAACGTCCCCTCAGACGAGTGGACTCCACCCCCAGACAGTCCTCTTGATCTGGGAGTCCTTCGGGAGGGCAGAGATAGATCTCTTCGCCTCAGAAGGCAACTCTCATTGCCCAACCTTCTATTCAAAGAAGGACGATGCGTTGGCCCACTCCTGGCCCAACACCCTTCTTTATGCTTTTCCCCCGTCGCTCTGATCCCGCAGGTCATCAGGCGAATCAGGGAAGACAAACACAGAGCTCTGTTAGTGGCGCCGCTCTGGAGAAGTCAAACTTGGACTTCGGAGCTGTTCAGGCTTTCCACGAAAGCCCCATGGCCAATACCCCTGAGACGGGACCTCCTCTCTCAGGCGAACAGAACGATTTGGCACCCACAGCCGGAGCTTTGGGCGTTGCATCTGTGGTCCCTCGACGGGAGTCGCTAGATCTCCCAGAGGATGTTCTTAATACCATCTCACAGGCTAGAGCTCCGTCCACGAGACGCCTCTACGCCCAGAAATGGTCGGTCTTTGTTAACTGGTGTTCTCTACGAAACCTAGACCCATACGCAGTACGAAGTGAAGTATCGAAAGGGAACGTACTCGGTTACTAACGTAACCTCGGTTCCCTGAGATACGGAACGAGTACTGCGTATGGGGGAAAAGTCTCCCTTTTTCCCCGCTACTGAAGCCTTTTCAATAACGCAGTGTAACTGCATCGTCATTGGTTCACTCATGTTAAGTCGTTGAACCAATGACGGCGCGGCTCAGCTGCGTGGCCTATGGCGACCAAGCGCGCGAACTTTCCCGCCGAAAGGGGCGGGGTTAAGCCCTATATAAGCGAGCATTTCGCCATAGGCCATCAGGCCATATCGACTGAAGCGACGACATAGCCGCAGCCTCGTGGCACGGCAAGTAACGCAGTACTCGTTCCGTATCTCAGGGAACCGAGGTTACGTTAGTAACCGAGTACGTTTTGTTGGCTCTATGGCATGTGTTTGGTTACGAGAGGTGCACTCTCTGTCTAACGTAGATGTTTTAGAGACGCCGACTTGTTTGGAGAGTGCTTCTGTCTTGACTCTACGAGTTTTTCTGCCATGTCGTTTATTACTGTTTACACAAACCGGGTATAGACGTTGGAGAAGGTAGGGTGAATGCTCTGTTAATTTCTCATTAACTGTGTTTAGATATGTGATGTACGCATTCTGGAAGCGCTGGTCGAATCAAGTACATTGCTAACTTGATCCCTTTCTCAGCTATGAGAACCTGACGCAGTTGCTGGGTCACTGTTTTCTGCACTGGCCTTTGCCAGAAAAGCTACTGTTTTGTTGGCTCTTCATAAAACATTAATCCCCTCGACGATCGGTAGGTATTTATGCATGCATACATTAGGATGGGAGAGAACAGATCTAACAGAGTAACAGTCTTCCTTTGTTCATAGGTATGGTGACGGCCTGTAACTGCATTCCAGTTGGGGTGCTCTGTGTTCATTTACAGCTGCAGTGCTGTCCTGTTTCCAAATTTTTTTTTTTTTTTTTTTTGTTAATTTTTCTCCTTTTGTTGTTTTATATTTCGTTTCTCCCTGCTCTTTTCAGTTGCATTATGTTTTTTTTTTTTTGTTGTTGTTGTTTCTGACATTTCAATTGTTATTTTGTTTTCAATTCTAATTATATTTTTGTGATTTTCTTAGTTTGTTCCTGCTTTCTGTCTTCAGTTGCATTAGATTCTCGTATTGTTTCTGGAGTTCGAATTGTTTGTTTTGTCTTTTGTTTTCAATTCTGATTATATTTTTGTGTTTCTCTTGGTATTTTAGAACATAATAAAACTGCTAAAGATGTGGACCCAACTGAAACCCCCTCCAGAGTCGTCCAGGCAGGGACAGTGATGTCATTCCTTAACCAGAACAGCAGTGCCCTTATGTTGGCTGCCCAATAATAATACATGAAACAACCGCTGTATACAGAATGAGAACTGACAGAGAACAGAAAGAAACACAGGGCATTATGAGAGGCCATTCAAGACATATTTCAAACTTTACTCGGGCACACACTATCAAACTCTCTCTCATACTCTACTATAATGTCTCACACACACTATCAAACTCTCTCTCATACTCTACTATAATGTCTCACACACACTATCAAACTCTCTCGCGCACACTACCAAACTCATTCATACGCACTATCAAACTCTCTCGCGCACACTATCAAACTCTCTCTCATATATGAGAGGCCATTCAAGACATATTTCAAACTTACTCGCGCACACACTATCAATCTTTCACGCACACTATCAAAGTCTCACGCTTGCGCACACTACCAAACTCATCGCCCACACACTATCAAACTCTCTCGCGCACACTATCAAACTATCTTGCGCACACTACCAAACTCATTCGCACACACACTATCAAACTCTCTCGCGCACACTACCAAACTATCTTGCGCACACTACCAAACTCATTCGCACACACACTATCAAACTCTCTCGCGCACACTACCAACTATCTACACTACCAACTCATTCGCACCACACACTATCAAACTCTCTCGCGCACACTATCAAAGTCTCTCGCGCATACTACCAAACACATTCGCACACACACTATCAAACTCTCTCGCGCATACTACCAAACTATCTTGTGCACACTACCAAACTCATTCGCACACACACACTATCAAAGTCTCTCGCGCATACTACCAAACACATTCGCACACACACTATCAAACTCTCTCGCGCACACTATCAAAGTCTCTCGCGCATACTACCAAACACATTCGCACACACACTATCAAACTATCTTGCGCACACTACCAAACACATTCGCACACACACTATCAAACTCTCTCACACGCGCTATCAAAGTCTCTCGCGCACACACTATCAAAGTCTCTCGCGCATACTACCAAACACATTCGCACACACACTATCAAACTCTCTCACACGCGCTATCAAACTCTCTATCAAACTCTTTCGTGAGAAATACCAATTCACTCACGGTCTGTACCTTCAGATAGTTTTCTCGTTTTTGTCTTCAAAACAGAAAAACTAAAAAACTGTTCATTTATCACATATTCTGTCATGTTGGGAGTTCCATATTTTTATTTTCGTTTTCATCACACTGTTCTAATTTGCCGAATGGAAACACAAAACCAATATGAATGGCGGGAAATAAACGCCCCTTTACACTGATTGGTCAACATCAAACCGTGCCGTCATCAGTTCTATTCCTCAGTTTTGCGCGCTGTTGTACGGCGTTCGATGCAAACTATCTCTTTCTCATCAAACCAGGGGCGAGGCAAGAAATGTTCAAACGGGTGGGCCTTCATAAAAACATTGTGGGCCAATTTGGCTATGACTCGATGACAAATGCTACACCAAGACACTCTTCCACGCTCCTCAAACACATACAACATTATTTTTTATTTATAGTGTTTCTTGGGTAAAGAAAAAAAGGCGCTGTATTTATTCAAACAAGCAGTTATTTTATTTACCCTAATATTGTAAACAAGCAGAGATCTTTCTCCATACAGTGGAGTTATGAAGTTTGACTGACAGCTTGAAGAGCCAACAGAGTTACTAAGTTTAGTCACAAAATAAATAGAAAAAAAACGAAATTTGGAGATACGATGTTTCTGCAGGACAGCAGCAATATGAATTACTGTTTAGAATCTTTTAACTATAACGATACACTTCAAAACGCGAATTAGAACAAAGTATGATGAAAACGAAAATAAAAATATGAAAAAAAAAAAAAAAAAAAAAACACATGGCAGAATATGTGATAAATGAACAGTTTCTTAGTTTTTCTGTTTTGAAGACAAAAACGAGAAAACTATCGAAGGTACAGACAGTGAGTGAATTGGTAGGCAATTTCACACGAAAGAGTTTGATAGTGTGCGCGAGAGAGTTTGATAGTGCGTATGAATGAGTTTGGTAGTGTGCGCGAGAGAGTTTGGTAGTGCGTGTGAATGAGTTTGATAGCGCATGTGAGTCAGTTTGGTATTGTGCGCGAGAGAGTTTGATAGTGCGTGAGTTTTGGTATTGTCGCGAGAGAGTTGATAGTGCGAATGAGTGTGCGCGAGAGAGTTTGGTAGTGCGTGTGAATGAGTTTGATAGTGCATGTGAGTCAGTTTGGTATTGTGCGCGAGAGAGTTTGATAGTGCGTGTGAATGAGTTTGGAGTGTGCGCGAGAGAGTTTGGTAGTGCGTGTGAATGAGTTTGATAGTGCGTGTGAATGAGTTTGGTATTGTGCGCGAGAGAGTTTGATAGTGCGTATGAATGAGTTTGGTAGTGTGCGCGAGATTTGGATGTGAGAGTGCGCGAGAGAGTTGATAGTGCGCGCGAGAGAGTTTGATATGCGTATGAATGAGTTTGGTATTGTGTGCGAGCGCGAGAGAGTAGTATGCGCGAGAGAGTTTGGTAGTGTGCCGATGAATGAGTTGATAGTGCGAGAAAGTTTGGTAGTGTTGCGAGAGAGTCGCGTGTGAGAGTTTGATAGTGCGTATGAATGAGTTTGGTATTGTGCGCGAGAGAGTTTGATAGTGCGTATGAATGAGTTTGTAGTGTGCGCGAGAGAGTTTGATAGTGCGTGTGAATGAGTTTGATAGTGCGTAGAATGAGTTTTGGTAGTGTGCGCGAGAGAGTTTTGATAGTGGCGTGTAATGAGTTTGAGTTGTGTGCGCAAGAGAGTTTGATAGTGCGTGAATGGTAGTGGCGCGAGAGAGTTTGATAGTGCGTATGAATGTGCGTATGTTTTGGTATTGTGCGCGAGAGTTTGCTAGTGCACGCCAGAGAGATAGTGCGCGTATGAATGATTTTGATGTGCAAGAGTTTTATAGTGCGTGTGAATCGTGCGTATGAATGAGTTTGGTAGTGTGCGCAAGAGAGTTTGATAGTGCGTATGAATGAGATTGGTAGTGTGCGCAAGATAGTTGATAGTGCGTTGAATGAGTTTGATAGTGCGTATGAATGAGTTTGGTATTGTGTGCGCGAGAGGTTTGATAGTGCACGTGAATGATTTTTGGTAGGTGCGCGAGAGAGTTTGATAGTGCGTATGAATGAGTTTGGTAGTGTGCGCGAGAGAGTTTGATAATGTGTGAGAGAGAGAGTTGATAGTGTGCGCGAGAGAGTTTGATAGTTTTATGAATGAGGTGTGTGCGCGAGAGAGTTTGATAATGTGTGAGAGAGAGAGTTTGATAGTGCGTATGAATGAGTTTGATAGTGCATGTGAATGAGTTTGGTATTGTGCGCGAGAGAGTTTGATAGTGCACGTGAATGAGTTTGGTAGTGTGCGCGAGAGAGTTGATAATGTGTGAGAGAGAGAGTTGATATGTGCGCGAGAGAGTTTGATAGTGCGTATGAATGAGTTTGGTAGTGTGCGCGAGAGAGTTTGATATGTGAGAGAGAGTTGATAGTGCGTATGAATGAGTTTGATAGTGCTGTGAATGAATTGGCGCGAGAGAGTTGATAGTGCACGTGAATGAGTTTGGTATTGTGCAGAGAGTGTGAAATGATTTGGTATTGTGCGCGAGAGAGTTTTGATAGTTTGATAGTGGGCGCGAGAGATTTGATAGTGCACGTGAATGAGTTTGGTAGTGTGCGCGAGAGAGTTTGATAGTGCGTATGAATGAGTTTGGTAGTGTGCGCGAGAGAGTTTGATAATGTTGTGAATGAGTTGATAGTGCATGTTAATGAGTTTGGTAGCGGCGTAGAGTTTGGTATGCGTGTGAATGAGTTTGGTAGTGCGTATGAATGAGTTTGGTAGTGTGCGCGAGAGAGTTTGATAGTGTGTGCCCGAGTAAAGTTTGAAATATGTCTTGAATGGCCTCTCATAGTAATGTATAACTAAAACGTAGTTTAATCTAACATCAGAAAAAACAAAGTGAAAAAAGAGAAAAGTACCTACCATACTGTTGTGGGCTTTCATCATGATGAGTCTGTCATGCGTGAGGAGGTGTGTGGTTGTTTTTCGCGGTCATTTAGTAGCCTACTGTATTTTACAGTATTCTAATATTTTCAGAGATGCATTGAAATCTACAGTAACATACTGTACACAGCTTATACAGTTGGAAACTGTTAAGATACAGTAACAAGCTGTGAAAATGACAAATCTACAGTAATATGCTGTTACTCAGATTTCTACAGTAGGGAACCGTTGAGAACAGTAGAAACGTGAAAACACCGGAAATCGTTTACAGTGTAGACTTCAGAAATGTGTGTATAATTTGTTTGACATGTTTCACAGCATGAGAAGTTGTTGGAAAATGAGTGTTGTGACTGATCTACAGTCTTCAGGATAATGATTTAAATAGAGAGTCACTTGCATTGTGACACATGCTTCAGTGCTCTGAGAGTGTTTATAGTGCTGTGAGTTTAACACTTCATGACTGAGAAGAACAGAACACAATCTTCATCATCACACAAGACAAAAGAACAACAATGAACACAATCACCTTCTTCATCTGGACTCTCACACTGTTTGCTCAAGGTTTGTAAAATCCGTTTTTGCTTGTTTGTTTT
>JAOTNS010002999.1:0-40000 GCA_028476615.1 Culter alburnus
TGAAAAGAATAAAGGCTAGACCCAGTCAGGTGCTTGTCTGTGTCATGCATTGACACATTCACCCAGAAACACTGTGTTGTAACAGCTCGTCATTTACCACAACCACATGAAACTTCAACAAACGCAGGTAGCAAATTTACCTGTGTCACATGTTTTTCATTTCAAATAGTGAAACACATCTCCCCTGAGACACTTTGAAAAGCAGTTTACAAAGATTTCCTTTGAACACAATATCTACAAACCCCCCTCGACTTGAGGGCGACAACAAAGCTGAATGTATTGACTGCACTGAAAATGTCAGAATATGCTAAACTCGTATTTGGGAGTAGACTGCTACTTGACTTATGGGGAAACTGGGAGACGCGCAGTAGTTTAAGCCTTGAGGCTACAAAAAGGTCCTGACCTTTACAACAGAGGACAAACTACACAGACCAACAGACTCCAAGTGCTACCATATGTGTATGCGACTCTCGGATAAGAGCACCCCAGGGCAGGAAAATGTGGACAGATGAGCGTAGCGCACCAAACTCATCCTGTAGAGTTTCCTCAGTCCCTGCAATTTCATCCTGTTGTGTATATCTTGCTTTTGCACAATTCCTCCTCTTCCTGTATTTTGTCAAGTTTGCATTTACTGTCATGTCATGTTAGCTAATACATGCTAATGTTCCCAAACACACCCTTGTCAGAACCCCTGCCCTTGTAATTTACAATGCATTGCCAAGGCAACAGCAAAATACACAAACCGAAAACTATACGAACCATTTAACAATCAAATACAAACATTCCCTGCTCAAAAATAAAAGTCTTTTGCACTAAATAAAAGGTCAATGATTTGTCAGTAGCTATACATTGTGTCAAGAGTGAGTCAAACAGCTCTTTCTTCTTCCCTCTTTTACTACCACTATTTCCACACCTGTCTTTGCCGGGAAAAGGAGGGAGCGTTTCACCTTTGATGTACGTCCAGAGTAGTGGAGAGCACCACCATACCTACTACTATACAAATGCTGTAACCACCACAGTTCACTGAGGCAAGGAGGAAACTCACACAGACCAAAAGCCAGCTTTTGGGGGAGTAAGTACTGAACCAGAGCCGTTTTTACTCTGTAGAATTCATCACATATCTGATATGCTTTAACATGCCTTTGATCTGCTCCCTACCAAACAGGTTTCAAGCTGAAAAGTATCCAAGTGGCCAAAATGTGAACAGGTGAAGACTACTTGTCATATCTCCTCCTAATATCATTCCCACACACTTGGAGAGAATAGACAGAATCATATTTAAAGCTGAAATGTATTTATTGAGTGTGGATGTTTCTTCAAATTTGACTACTTATGTTTATTTTTATTATTTTTATAATTAACCAATTTCAACCTTTTCTTTTTTGTTAAACATTAAAACTTATGTTTTGTTTAGATTTATTGTTTTATTTGTTCTTCACTTTTTAGTCTTAAAATAAGAAAATCCATCATAAAATTATTACGTTTAACGAATAATTCAATAAAATGTGACATAACATAAGCCAATGCAATGTTTGTGTGAATGATTTATCAGTAAAACAAATATTTTTTTTGAAGTATTCTTACTGTACATCATTCCCATGAGAGCTGTAATTTTACAAAAGTGTGAAAATATTATTTGATAGGGTATATTTAGTATATGTAAAAAGCTCAGAGAAATAAATAAAGGGGTAACATATAAAGGGGTAGCTCAGCAATGACAAGATGCTTTTTTTTTAAAGAAAACTTGGCTGTCTATGCAGTAGGAAAAAAAAAAAAAAAAAAAAAAAAAAAAAATCAGTGCTAACTAACTAGAGAAAAAGGGCTGTGATGTTCCCTTTCTCCACATAGTTAGGGGAACTTCAACACCCATAATGCACTGGGCTCAATCCAACTGTCTGTAAAGTGGGGATACAAAAAATCCTAAGTATGATCTGTAGTTTTATCAAAAGCCCTGAAGATGTCAAAGCCAGATGAATGACTTTTGCTGATAAAGAACGCGGGAGATCTGGGCTGGTGACATGGAAAAAGAGTATACACTGTTAATTTACATAAACAACTGACATTGTAACAATACAAAGCTGGTTTAAAATCAGCAAAACTGTTGTAGGATTTTTCATTACTTACAGAAAAATAGAAAGGCCAATTATCCTGGGATGGGGCTCTGAGTGTCCGAAAAATGACAGATGGAAAACAGGGCTTCAGGACGGTTTTGGAAAAACAGTTTGGAACGCTAGTGGCGATGCCAGTGGTGCAAAAATGACACACTTCAGTTTTAATTTGTTTTGCTGACATCGTTGTGGAACAGCAGCTGATACTGTGTTTCTACGTGCGACTCGCAGCCTTTGAAGGATTTGGCAAAATGTCCTTTCTATTAACACTATGGAAGAGCCGCCAAGGGGGATGAAAGCACAAGCAAGGGAGTGTGGAAAACCTGGCAACTCTGTTTAAAAAAAAAAAAAAAGAGGGAGAGAAAAAAAGTGGAAAAGAAGAATGGCTCTCACTGGAGAGCTGGATGGCCTTGAATTTGTGATGCTGCGGCCATCATAAATCCCCTTGGCTGGCCCAGTTGGGGAACACTCTCTGAGCCACATTTGGCTCCAGCCTGGCCCTGCCTCCCAGCCCACAGACAACACACAATAGCCCTTGCCATTTAATTAGGTAAGGCCCACACTCAGCCAGCACCCCCTCCTCCAGTCCTCCTCCTCCCTGTATGCTTACCCACACTCTCTCTAGAAGCACAGGGGGGCATATGGGAGGTTCTAGCACACTGATTGGCTAGGCTTGAATAAAAGTGGCCAGTTTGAATCAGGCAGATGTCCAGTAACTGCCCAAGACAGTTAATACCAGCAAGCCCTGCTGGGCCGGCAGAGTACAGCCCTTGTAGGTAACCTGGCATAAAATCTGTGTCTTTTAAAAAGACTTGAACGGTTCAGAGTGCCCTTACTGGACAAAACCACTGTATTCTCAAGAATTTCATTCAAACAATATTATTTAGTTTTTTTCTTTGTAATTAAGGTGAAATATCAAATATTCACAATAAAGATAATAGCATCTCTGATTTAAAGATTTGTAGTAAAATTTGTGGTAAGTTTGATTCATTTCTGTGAATTAGTTTAAACTGATTTGTTATCATCAAAAAAACAAAAAAAACAAAAATAAATAAAAATAAAAAAAAAAGAAAAGAAAATATTTTTATTAACGTGTGTTCGCTGATAATGTTTACATGCAAGTAAAAGCCTAAATTAAATCTTTTCTTCATAACAAGCGATCAATTCTCTTCAGAAACTTTTTTGGATTAAATCGCTCGATTCATATGGATTAGTTTTCCGATCTCTTTATGAAGTTTTTGAAGCGTCAAAGTGGTAGTTACAAAGGCAGTCGATGGAAGGAAATCTGACAGCATTCTGTCATCAAAAAGATCTTCATTTGTCTTCCAAAGATGAACAAAAGTCTTACGGGTGTGGAACGACATTGGGGTGAACCCCTTTAAATATCACGGAGTACAAGATTCCTCTTTTCAATTCCAAAGCACTGCACAATCTCGCACCCTCATATCTCCCTGACTTGCTTCACATTTATATTCCCACCCACACACTTAGATCTTCTTCAACTGTTTCCCTTGTTATACCTCCTGTTCGTTTAACCACTGTGGGGTCCAGAACATGCTGCTCCTCATCTCTGGAACACTCTTCCACAATTCGTACATGAAAGTGATTGTCTTTCTACTTTTAAATCACATCTTAAAACTCATCTTTTTAAATTAGCTTTTCCTGATTAATTTTAATTAATGGGTTATCTTAATGTTGAACAGATGTTGCTTTGATTTAACTGCTGTCTTGTATTTTATGACTGTCATTAAGTTGTAAGGTGTCCTTGAGTTGAAAGGTGCCTCTAAATAAAATGCATTTTGATTATTATTACTCACACTATTCATACTACGAAATGGCTAAGAAGAGTGCCTAAGTACACAAATTTGTGATGCACCAATAGTCTCTGAAAAGAGCTGAGTTTAAACCTTCCCCTAACAGTCAATGGCTCCATTTCCCCTTCACCTGTTTGTGTTTCCTGTTCTAGACTGAAATATATAGACTGAACGGTCTTCCTGCCCCCTTCTGCCACTTTGAACCATACTCCGCTCTTGTTGCTCTGTGATTTTACACAGAGCTTTTTACCTTATTTGACGCTTCAAGTCTGTTCTATTTTCATCTTAGTCTTGGCTAAAACACTCCTATCAAAGCTCATTAGTCAGAAACTACCCAAGTTGAAGTTCACACTTTGAGAATAGAAAAAAAGAGGTGCGAAGATATTTAGGCTGAGCCGTTATGCATGCCATTTGAAATTGAAAGTTTCAGTGTGGTTAAGAAATCAGCTCTGAAGGTTTTGTTTTTTTAAGGGCCTGATATTCTTCTGTTCAAATATAAACTGGACGTATCCTGTTTAAAAAAAAAAAAAAAATACTGTTCAAAAGTTAAATTTAAATCAGACCAATGTTCCACTTACCAACCACCATGATATTAAATTCAAAGCCAGCCTTCATGGTTTTGCGTCTCATCTGGTCCAAGACTGCCTCAATGCCGACATATCCGAATAGATCTCTGCCCTTGATAATGCCTTGTGTGTCAGATTCACTGAGGCATGGCAGAGGATGTTCTATCTCCACCACTCTCTCCTCCACCTCCCTCTCCTCCATGACCTCCTTCTCCTCCTCCATCCGGACAGGTGGCTCCAGATCCAGGCCCTGCTCTTGTGCTGTGTCTGCCAAGAGAAAGAGAGAGAGAGACCCACAAGTTGACATACAGGAAACTCATGTGTTTTTTTTTTAAGAGAAGTCTAATTAAAGTTTGGTCTTGAATGAGTCCTTACAGTTTGTGTCTGAGACACTTTAGTGATGTAATGTCTCATAGACTGTCGGTTCTCAGTCTGATGTGCATTGCGGGCACCCTTCTGAAGTCTAAATATAATAGGACACTACGGCACTTTGGCAATGTGCAAGGCATTAAATGAAATCAAATTTAAATGTTTTGAAATCATTGAATCAAATTTAAAAAGATTTTTTTATGTGTAAATACCTAAAGAACGTAATTTAAATGATTACATTTACATTTAATGTTGTTTTAGTATTATATACTATTATAGTATTTGTTAATATTTTGACTGAGCTTTTATTTTTATACTTTCAGTTTTCATTTTCATTTTAGTTTAAGTTTTAGTAATTTTGTTGTGTGCTTTCGCCATTTTCATTAGTTTTTTTTTAATATATTTCTATTTAGCTTTAATTATTTTTTATTTCAGTTTTAGTTTACTTACACTTACTTCAGTTAGTTGCTAAAATAACATTTCTAATTTTCATTTAAGTATTTTAAGTTAAGTTGTTCATCTAATATTTATATTTTATTTCAGCTTTATTAACAGAAATTATATTTATTTATTTATTTATTTTATTTTTGTGAAAATGTTGGCAAGAAATTAGAAATCTGAACTTCTGGGGAAGCAAAAAAGGCCCTGGACCAGGTTAGGTAATTCTCCTATTCTATTTTCATTATCCAATGCCTACACTTTCAGACGTTATGTGCATAGCATAAGACACAATTCACCGCTGCAATTAATTTGAGGAAGAGATGTTTATTTTTTGCCAGGTTTGTTTATGAGCCAGAGAGCTGTGCGCTGTGAGCATGCTCAGAGCATGCAGGTGGAAATTAATGCACATTATGACTGACAGGAGGCAAATGTAGGTGAGGCACAGATCGATTCAGGCGGGGATTTAAAATAATGAGGATGAAGAATTGAGAATTGTCTGTAATTGTGCTTCTATCCTGGCCTGAAATGAGGCGTTAGATTCATTTGTTAACGTTTAATATATGGGTCATGAAGAGGTCGATTTTATCTTAAGGTTTACACAACATTCACAGAATAGAAATGAATATGGAAAGTACTCTCAATGTGCATTGAACTTTATGCAGCATAGTGCAAAAAAACAAAACAAAAAAAACAAAACAAAACAAAAAAACAGAAAAGAAATGGGTTTTCTGCCTGTGCATCAGTTTGTTCAGCTCAATTGCGTTCACTTGCGAGAGCGGCCAACACAAAGACAGCAGTTCACACGGCACTGGTTAACTACTGAGGCACAGACACCTGTCAGCTGGCTCGGCCAGAGGATGCATCAGCGGGTGGTGGATAGTGTTACAGGACTAATGTTTGTCTTATCCCTGTACTGTAGTTTGTACAATTGCCATCTTGAGACAGCTCCATTTTATAAGAGGATTGGTAACAATCCCCCCTGATAACCTCTGAAGTTGTCTTGGAGAAAACACTCCAGTCACATTGTTCAAAACAAAATCAAGATCAAATTACCTTCACAAGTACTCATTTGAATTGAATGTGACATTTAGATTTGTACATTTTCATCTCGTTGTATTTAATTAGGACCACAACTTAAATAAATGCATGGTTGCAAGTTAAAAATTCTAATTTAATGTTTTGATTAAATCTTTTAAGTTGCAAACATTATTTTTTGAGTTCTATGACATAATAATGTTGATCATTACATCAACTTAATATCATTTGTAATTTAAACTAATTTCTGTGTTAATTGACTTTAAAAATTAAGTCGTAGTAACGTAATAAAATTGACTTGACAACCTTGGAAATTAGGCAGTGGATTTCTAGTTCTCATGCTTTGCATAGGAATGGATAAGGAGAATAATGTTGAAATTAAGTGCTATTTTGTGTGTTTTTTAGTGAAGGGAAAGACGTGTTAGTGTTTAATGCTGTTATGTTTGACATTCTGTAAAGTTGAAGTTTTTGTGGTTACTATTGTGCTGAAGAGTAGATACATGAAGTACTATTGACTCTATAAGCAATAACCACACTAATGCCAGTGACAAGTAATGCCGTGATCCAGGCAACCTGTAACCTGTGTTTTTCCAATCTTCTACCCGTGAAAGTGCACTGGAACGGCAGTCAAATCCGTGACTTCCCACCCGTGAACTCGTACTAGATCGATGTACTCCCAGTTCCACGCTCTGACGTCACATAATCCGCGAAACAACAATGGCAGCTAGTTTTCAGTCCATTGAGTGCAAGAATAAATCAATACCAAATACATTTTCAAATATACAAATAATGTAAAATAAAAGGTATAAGAGCTTCTCTTGCCTTATGCGCCGTTTTTCCTCCTCCGTTTCCCTCAAATAGGCAAGGAGTAAGCACCTTTGGTGACAGAAATGAAAATGAGCATAAGCCCAGTACGGTTCGCCATGCTGGTTTGTTTACATCTAGCTACCACAATTCCTTGCGCTCAGGCAGTTTGGCGAGACTTGCCTGGAATGCTAAGTGCAAAGTCGTGAGTTGTGGTTTGAAGTCATGACTTACGGGCTCAATAACATTCCTGGAACGCAAATTTGTGTTTATGCTACAAATTATTAGGTTCCACTAACTCAATTTAGCTTGTTGGTAGAACGTAAATTCAGTCAAAGTTGTTATAACTAAAAAAATAAATAAATAATAAATAAATAAAAAAATTAGTATATATATATAAAATTAATATATATATAATATACTCTAAAAAATGTGTTGGCTCAAAAAATAAATAAATAATGCAACAGTTTGCCTAATTTTATTTATTTATTTATTTATTTTTTTTTTTTTTTTTAGTTATAACAACTTTGAGTGAATTTACGTTCTACCAACAAGCTAAATTGAGTTAGTGGAACCTAATAATTTGTAGCATAAACACAAATTTTTAAGTTGATTACGCAAAAAAATTAAGTTGTACCAGAGTTGTAGCCCTGGAACCAGTTAATCTTATCTATTTCAAATCAACAGCTATTATAGCATATGCTAACACAACATATTTAACATGGATATTTAATGAACAAGTAAGGTATTATGCTGCGTTCCAGGAATGTATATATATATATATATGAAAAAGTGGTAACAAAACGGTAACAAAATGGTAACAAAACTTGGATAGCTTGAACTTGGAAAACAGCACAACAATATCCACTAAAGCTTGTGGGAATGAAGAGTATTACATGCAATCTTATGACAAGCTCGAGAATATAAGAAGGGAACATCTCAAATATGAGAAGACGAGTTGTATTACCTTGCAAAGACCACAGCTGCTTTCACACCCATATACAAAGTATGCATGTATGTGTTAAAATCAGCTCATTTGTGTATGAAAACATGGAAATGTAAAATGATCCCCAGGAAATGCCAAGTCTGCTATCCTTTATTATGCATTGCTAATGGCAGTGACTGTGAACTGCACCCAACATGACATCACAGATGCTCTGATTGCTTCATATACATGAGTGTGCCATATTAACAGGTCAACAAAATGCAATTAACACAAGTATGCCAATACACCAAAACAATAGGATTATCTTAAAGGGATAGTTCACTAAAAATGTACTCACTTTCATGTTGTTCCAAAGCTGTTTTTGCCCATGAAATGAAAACCATGGGGTCTAAAAAAAAAAAAACCCTAAAAAACATTGAAGCCCTTTGACTTTCCTTGTATGGAAACAAAACACAACGCTGATAATTTTTTGGTGAACCAACCCTTTAATACAAGCTACACCATGAGTTTACAACTAATATGATTATATGATCATGCACCTCAGGCAAAAATGTTACGTTTCTTGGTATCAGAGACGAACATTGTGAAAGTGTTGATGTGTTGTTGCCAGAGGCTGCAAAGGTGCTCACCTCACCTCTTTCTCACGACTACTTAAGACTTTCTCATGCTGTGGCTTTGGCCTGGTCACAAACCTGAGGCTTGTTGAATCACACTGTCCAATTATATCAGCTTAAGATCAGAGAAATCATACATTACATGCAGCAGGTGATAAATGTTCATTTCAGTGAGTCAAGAGCTATATGCAGTAAATCAGCATGCAGCACGCGCTGCGATTGATCAGACAGAACCGTCGTGAACTAAGGAGCCCGTCTGCTGGTCCAGATGACTTAATCAGCTATAAATATACTGTACGTCCTCCAACCACCAAAATGGAACTAATCCTGGGCTTCTTATTGCCTAACTGGCTTCACATCCAAGCAATTCATCCAGCACCTGAGGATCTTTGCACGACTTGAGGCAATGCAAGTGAATTTCTGGCTTTGAACTTTGCGTAATTTTAAAAGTATGTGTTGTCACTGTTGAGCGCGTAAAGTTTGAAGTAAAAAGGAGAAGAGACAACCAGACTCTGGACTGACAGATTTACTTATTTGATGCGGTCTGAAAACTGCCTGCACACTAATAGAAGCTGACAAATAGAGCCATGCTCAGAGATAGAGAGGGTAGACACACTGTCTTCCAAAGGCTTGAGAAAAGCAAACAGAGAGGAAAAAGGGTTAGAAACTAGGAAAGAAATTGGAACTTCTTAATAAAAGCTAAAATAAAAGCAGATCTGTTCCTGGGTTTGCTCAGTGTCTGTTCTTGCTCTTTAATAAAACTGTTCACAGATGTGGCCCATCTTCACTTGACATGATCAAGAAACACAGCAGCACGCAGCAAGAAAACACAAATCATTCTTACTTGGTACAAAAAAGAATCTCAGATATGGTATAAAACAGTGTTCCCCCCAAAAATGTTTGCATTTGTCCCCCTACAACCCCATCATTAAAGCTTGAGTACTCCATCACTGACACCAAACCATAAATTTGTTCATTTTATCTCTCATCATTTGATTGGCTGAGACCTGGGCAAATACATCTAGATATTTCAATTAAACTTCAGACGTTTATGAACTGCATTAAAAGCTTTTGAAATATGGTTTATATGCCTATATATAAAGGAAGAAAATAAATTGTAAATGCCAAAATGATCTACAACTAAATGTGTGGTGTAAACACACCAATGCCCAATGTGGCCATAAACAGAACTATGGCAGGAAACTGGCAAACACAAACACACACACACACACACACACACACACTTGTATATGTGGTTTACGGGGACTCTCCATAAACATAATGGTTTTTATTATATACAAACTGTATATTCTATCCCCCTACATTACCCCTACCCCTAAACCTACTCATCACAGAAAACGGTCCGCATTTTTTTATTTCAAAAAACTCCATTTAGTATGTTTTTTTAAGCCATTTGGTTTTCGTGGACCCGGGATGTGTCCTCATAAACCATGTTTACGTTGTAATACCCATGTCATTATACACATGTGTCCTCATAAACCATGTATACAAGAACACACACACACACACACACACCTAATGTGTCACATACGTTTTCCCTTGAGTATCACAAAGACCCACAGAGCTATAAAAGAAAGAATGCAGAGCATCCATTTTACACTTTAATGATGTTCAGTTCTGTTGTGCTAAATGCTAAATGCTAACATCTGATCTACAGCTCAAAATAATGGAAGTTGTATGCCACTTTTGCCTCATAACCTCTTCTCATATGGGAATTATCATCATAATATAATTTCAAATGGTTTTAAACCACAGCAATATCTCTGAGAAACACACTGTATTTGTCAGAGAATGAAAAGGAGAGAAAAATAAAACGATCAAATAGCACTTCTCAATATGCAGTATTGATAATGTCTATAAATGTTTCCAAGGCCTGTGTTGTCTTTTATGTGGCTCTGTACAAATTTTGCAAAGTTTTTCTTAGTTTAGCTAAGACTAAGTGAAGGAAATATTTAGAAGTAATCAATCCCAGTACCACGTAAAAGACATTTTATCCATGCTAGTCAACAATACCACAAAAAAATACCTTACATCTGAACCTCATCATGGAGCCATTTTGGACTCCTGGGCTCTCTACATCAACTTCCTGTTTATTTTCATCACAAATTACTAAAACTTCAAAAGTTTACTTCTAAAATGTTGCACACAAGAGGAAATGACTCAAACGGTTTCATATGAGAGAGCAAGCATTTCATTATACTTGCTGCAAATGGCAAACATGCCTGTTGCATCTTGAAAAAGGGTAACCAATAACCATAACCAAGCTTCAAACATCAGAGTGTGTCAACCCTCAGTTCCTTCCTGCCAGAATATATCTCAAATTTCAAAAATAGAGCAAAACAAGCTAACTTTGAAGATATCATTTAAAAAAAAAAAAAAAAAAATGATGTCTTCTCGAGCAGCCATGAGACTCTCCCCTCCCCCTTTTGGCATAGTTGAAGTGCTCCATTGCTCTTGGTTCCATTGTTATCAGAAGGGCAGTGAAGCTGAGACACATGTAAAGCCCATGTGATAAAAAATACTCTTACCTTCTCTCATTCACAAAGCTCTGTCCACACCACTCTCCCAACTGAAGACCCAGCGGCCCACACCAGGCAGTCCGCAACTGTGATGTACCTCAAGAATTGTCCCTAAACTTCTGCTTTGTGCTCTGTGTAACTGCCCATGCACTTCTCCCCCTCTCTCTGTGTCTCTCTCCCTCACTATGGAGAAAGAGCGCAGGGGTAACGGCTAAAGCTGCTCACACTCATTCACATGCAGATCGCCAAGAAGCTTCCACTAAATCCAAAAGAGGACTTCTCCCATCCACCCCTCCTCCTCCTCCCACTGCATCTCTCTACTGCCTCTCTCAAACTCATTTGCACACGAGTGGGGCTGCTGTCAGTCGGCCGGCCCAGACTCCCCTGCTGACCACACAATGAGGAAAATATGTAATTGACCCATAAAATCAATTAGGAGAAATTGTACTGCTTCTTTGAATAGTCGGCATCCACAGACTCGCTCATCTGAGAGAAAAAGAAAAGCAAATCGCGGTTACCCGTTCAGTGCAAATTTCTGTGCTGGTAATAAGTGCCTTCTGTGCTGTCATGCTGGGTTGCTCGGGTGTGGATTGCCAATAAAAGACATGGTAATGGTCAATCAGATGTGAGTGGTTTTTATACTGACAGAGAGCTTGTATTTTACCATTTACGGAAAAGCAGCATTGGAGTTTAAGTGCATGGATACATATTAGTGCGCAGCAATTGTGATATCACTGGATAATAATATCGGTATTATGTCGCTTTTTATTTGAACAGTTATAATTTTAGCTGCTCTTTAAAACTATATATTCAAAACTACTCATTACACCTAGACAGGCTTTGAGGGAAAGCATTTGTTTGAGAAACCTGAGTGAATTTAAAGGGACAGTTCACTTAAAAATGAAAATTCAATTACCCAATTCAATTATTATGTGTTGCCTTGTTTTCTTATATGGAAGGAGACATTTAATTGAGAAAAAAAAAAAAAAAAAAAGTTTTTTTTTTTATGATGACAAGACTGAATTTTAACCTGTTATTCATTTATAAGCCAGTTGGCATGACCACTGAGTCAGTGGGATGAACGTGTAGAAAATCTTCCAATGAATGAATAAATGAATCATTCAGGCAAAATGTGAACTGGAACAAATGATTCACAAATGATTCACTCACACCAAACCCTCGTATTGCTTGATATATAGTGCATGGACAATTTTAAGATACTTTTTTTGACATTTTGTAGCTTGACAACCCCAGTGCCAATTTACTTTCAATGTACTGAAAAGAGTGGCCAGGACATTCTTCAAAAATTCATCTTTGCCTTTTAAGAAAGAAAAAAGTGTCAAAGGCTTTGAATAGCATGCAGTTGAGTACTTAATGACATTATGCAGTGCTTGGACAACTTTTAAAACACTTTTATGGTGTTTTTTGTCATTTTGTAGCTTGACAAGTCCCCAATCACCTTCACTGTACTGAAAAAAATGTGGCCAGAAAATTCTTCAAAAAATCATCTTCCCGTTTTAAGGAAGGAGGAGTTACACAGGTTTGGTACAACATGCGAGTGAGTAAAACAAATGACAGAATTTTCATTTTTGCGTGAACTATCCCTTTAAGGACTCCCCTGTGGATCTGTTTAAACATGAGGAGGTGTGAAGCATCTCTGCACAGTTTCACTGAGGAAGTGTGTTTTTCTCACCCTCAAGTTGTCTGTCTGACTTATCACACTATCTGAGTGTTTAGTCTTTATGCTCTCCATAAAATGGTCCACCTCATATAAATTAAATTCAAGGAGACCAAACGAATACATCCATGTAAGGATGGGCCTTTTTCCAAACAGCTAGCCATGAGAGAGTGTGAATGTGCCTGTGCGTGAAAGAGAATGTGTGTGTGTGTGTGTCTGCGTGTGTAGGTCCAGCCCATGCTGAGACGCTGTAAGGATGGTTTTATGTTTGAATCACAATAATGTTCCTTTGTTTGGAACTCAATAGATGCCTGATGTAAGATGGTGAGGCCCCAAAACAACACATTCACACTTCCACTCAAAAGACACCAGCCAAAAACTAAACCACAACATGTACTTACAGCACTCCCAGCTCAATACAACAGAACTCGCAAACCACAACCGATTTCATTCAAATGACAGCTAGTTAAGCAGATTACACAAACCAGAAACATTCCAGAGGAGAGATTGATATAGTGAAATATTAACAGAAATCAGTCTTTTACCTTAGCAGTTAAGTAGGATCCTGGAGCAGTTGCCAGGCCCCATGTGCTGTCAGAGAGTAAATTGCAAACTGCTCAGGATGTCAGTTACGAGAATGTGTGAGTCTATGCGTGTCTGTCTGTGTGTGTGTGTGTGTGTGTGTGTGTGTATGAGAGGGTGTGTCATAGCATAACCACAGACAGCACTCCGAGGGTGATGCATTTCCTTGCCTTTGGGCCTCTCTCTTCCTGGTTGTATTTTAACTAGTTTTATGCCACACAAAAGAAAGGCAGTTTCTCCAGCTCTGTTATCACCATGGATACCTAAATAAGAGTGTTTCTCAAGAGTGGGATGGATGTTTATCCATTTTCCTTATGTCATCAGCACAAGTCTCTGTTAAAATCCCACCCTTGAGATACAGGGAAATGTCTTTCACAATCCCAGGCAGGTAAAGTAGAAAAATGGAAATGCAATCCTTGTGAATTGAATACAATCTGCTGGGATGCATGAATGGAAATACGGTACGGAATGAACTAAAAGAGGTTGCGGAAGGTTCCAGAAGAGGTAAATTCCCATCCCACAGTGTCTAACACACACACACACACACACACACACACACGCACACACACAGTACATGTGCCTGCAGCATATCGCCACACAGCGCATCTCTGCTGTTTTGGGAATTCTCTCTTCACCGCTGACAGGAAAAAGCATTTTGATTAATGTGGCAATCGGAAAATGACCTTTGCATGCGGCGAGAGCTGTCTATTTTACATTCAATATTTAATCATTTGATAAAGTATAGAACAAGCCCAATGACAGCAATTCATCACTTTCATCTAAAAGCCTTTTGCAAAGCTCAGAGCCACATGCAGGGTCTGTATGCTCCGCTGCGTCTACAGCTAATTAACTGACTGAGGTTTGTTAATGGAGTTTCCTACAAAGTGCTCTCCACCGCCACATCGTTCTGGTCATTCCAGGTCATTATCTGATGACTAATGCATCTTTTTCTCTTCGAATCCACACACTCTGGACATCTCTGCATGATAAGCTATACTTACAATAAATCTGAGCCACTTATTGTGACAAGGATTGATAAGAACAAACCCCAAAAAATGTGCAAAGTAAGTGACTTTTTTTCCCCCCAAGTAACATAATTTCATAACACCTGGCTTATCTAAAATGATAGTTCACCCAAAAATGAAAATTCTGTCATTATTTAGTCACCTTCATGTTGTTCCAAACTTGTAGGACTTTCATTCTTCTGTGACACAATAAAGAAGATATTTTTTTTTTTTTTTTTTTTTAAATCATATAATGAAAGTCAATGGGGTCCAAAAATAATATTGTATGGACAAATAACAAAACAAAAAAACCCACATTTTTAAATAAACTTCTGTGTTTTACAGGAAGAAAGATCATAACATGATAAATTAATGATCAAATTTTCATTTTTGGGTAAACTATGTTTTTAATTTCATAAAATCTTTGGCTGCAGAAACAGAGGTTATCTAAACAAACCCGCTGATTTCTACGGATGTTGATATGGTTGAGCGAAAAGGCAAGAGAGGAAGAGGAAGAGAGGGGGAGGAAGTATGCGTTTGCTGTGTCACAAGGGACAGTGAATTGCCACTAAATGTCTCTATTACCGCTCCTCTTTAATTAAAAGCACATGTACGCACAGACACTGTCAGTTCATTCATACTGTTGCCAGGGTAACCTCCCCAAAGAGACTGGAAGTATCGAGTAATAGCGGAGATCTCTCGAGACACACTGTGAGAAAGCTTCAGCTTCTTTTCTCCAGCTTTGCTTGTGTGGGATTCAAGGGGCAAATTCAATTAAAGCATCTTAACCTCATCCTAATCCAAGCATACTTAAAAGGACATGGCAGACGGAAGAGACAGATTCCCGAAGTATGACCCTGTCCTTTGGTGCCTTCTCAGTTTCTTCCACACACAGAGGGAGGGACAGGTGAGGACATAGCAGGAGGACAGTGGCAAGCTACCAGACATCTGTTAGAGCGTCTTCTAAACTGAGCTGATGCACAGCTGGACTTTCTGCTGAGAACTTATCAGAAGAGAAGATCAGAAGAGCACAACAAGATTCAACTGAATTTGAACAAGGCCCTAAAAAGCTTCCTCTAGATAGCATCTGGTCAAAGTACATGTAGCATGCAATTAAAACTTAATTTTAGCATTAGATATCATACTTTATACTGTATATTGTGCATAATGTTTATATAGTGTATATTCACTGTAATATTATGCATGCATGTTTCATAGATATATGTTAGATGAGCAATGTTAACTACTAAGCTAAATAAACCAAACCACAAATCAGCCAAATAATTGGATTTAATCAGTTAGATACCTTAATAATCTGGCTTGGATTACTACAAACTAAATGACTACCAAACTAAACATCCAACTGACTAATGAAGTAAAATAAACTAAACAACAAACCATCAAAATGACAACTAACCGAATCACTGGACTGGTCAGACCCCTTAATAATCTGTCTTAAACCCGGGACACACTGCACGATTTTTGGTTGTCCCAGACGAAAGATTGCCATCGTGAAACAATCATGGCGATTTCTGTGATCGTGGCTCTTAATCGGTGGTCCTATGTTGTACAGTGAGAGAGGTTCAAAGACGGCCGTTTTCCCGGTCTTGCGACCAAAGACAGCCTACGATCATTTTCTAACAGTGTATCTGTCGTCTACTGACCAGCCAATGAAAATGCGACAGGAAATCAACGCAACATGGCGCTAAAACTGAAAAACTGCTTATCTCAATCTTATTTCCCTTCTTCTCTCGCCACTTCCTTTTTTTTCAGCACACATAAAAACTACAACTGCCAAAGTGTGATTCAACATGATCTTTTTATTTACCACTAGCGCATGCTGATGATGTTTTATTATTCTATAGAAACTTGCATCGTAGCCTACGATTCAACAGGTGTCATCATCGTACAATCGACATGCATGTCGTATCCAAGTTTAATAGATCCATGTCACACAGTGTGATTTGTAATGATCTTATAGGATTGCTAAAATCTTGCAGTGTATCCCGGGCTTTACATTACTAACAACTAACTAACTAACTAACTAACTAAAAACCAACTGACTAACTAAACACTGACCTGACTAACTAGCCAACTGGGTTGAAACATGGACTGGTCAGACCCCTTAATAATCTGGGATTAACTAACCAACTGGTTTGAATCATGGACTGGTCAGACCCCTTAATAATCTGTCTTTCATAACTAACTAATTAACTAACTTTGAATCATGGACTGGTCAAACCTCTTAATAATCTGTCGTGATTAACTAACCATGGTTTGAATCATGGACTGGTCAAACCCCTTATAATCTGTCTTTCATAACTAACTAACTAACTAACTAAACATAGATTAACTGGGTTGAATCATGGACTGGTCAGACCCCTTAATAATCTGTCTTTCATAACTAACTAACTAACTAAACATTAAACTGATTAACTAACCAACTGGTTTGAATCATGGACTGGTCAAACCCCTTAATAATCTGTCTTTCATAACTAACTAACCTAACTAAAACATTAAACTGATTAACTAACCAACTGGTTTGAATCAGGACTGGTCAACCCTTAATAATCGGTCTTTCATAACTAACTAACTAACTAACTAACTAACTAACTAACTAACTAACTGATTAAAACCAACTGGTTTGAATCATGGACTGGTCAAACCCTTAATAATCCTTTCATAACTAACTAACTAACTAACTAACTAACTAACTAACTAACTAAACATTAAACTGATTAACTAACCAACTGGTTTGAATCATGGACTGGTCAACCCCTAATAATCTGTCTTCTAAACTAAACTAACTAACTAACTAACTAACTAATAACTGGCTAACAATGGTTTGAACATTGGTCAAACCCTAATAATCTGGCTTGAACTAACTGACTAACAAAACATCCAACTGACTAATGAACTAAATAAACTAAACAACAAACATCAAATGACAACTAACCCAATCACTGGACTGGCAGACCCCTTCAATCTGTCTTAATTACTAACACATTACTAACTAACTACCAACCAACCAACCAACTAACTAAAAAACAACAACTGACTAACTAAACATAACAATTACTAACTAACCAACTGGCCTGAATCATGGACTGGTCAAACCCTTTAATAATCTGGCTTGGATTACTACCTATATCAAACTGACTAACCAACTAAACTAAACAACTAACTAACTCACTGGTTTGAATCATGGTCAGACTATAATAATTTAGCTTGAATTGCTAACTAACTGAATGAATGACTAACTACACATACAACTGACAAACCAACCAAACTGACAAACTAAACTAAACAACAAACCAACCTGCCTACTTATCTACCCATTGTAGGTAAACTATATTAAGTAAAAGAGTTCAACTGCAGTTCATTTACAGTCGTCACAGATCAAGGCTGTCGTTGTCTGACAGTGACCTGTTGATCTGAGGGAGTCACTATACACTATGACAGTCATGCGTAAAGTGTCCTTCACATCAAACCGATTTGAGGTGAACTTAGTAACAGCTGGTGATTAAGCTTAATCAGGATGACAAAGAGTAACTTACCTTCAACAGTGCACAAAGAGCTGTTGCGTCCTGCCCTGACAGCTGCTGCTTCTGATAGGGCACAATTTCCAAAAGGAACAAAAATGATTGCATACAGTACAAGAACACCCACGCACACAAACGCCTCCACACACTTCTCTTTTTTCACTTTCTATTTTGCTTTCTTTCCATTAACATTCACACATGGATTCTTGCCAAGAGGATGTATTTAGGAGAAACAAACACATGATCAACACTTGCTTTCATATTCTCTCTCTCTGTATTTGTGTTTGTGTCATGGCCTATAATAGTATTAGTTGCACTAACATTCTTCAGTCTTTATAAATATACCTGCATGATCTTAATACACCTACTGGCATTCAGAAAAGTATATCAATAAACACAAGGTGACTTCATAATTATTACTACTAACTATGGACCGCCTGCTCCCTAGTGACTTAATCGAATTCAGTTTGATAATATAATAGCGGACTCTTTAGCACTGGTTCAAGATGGCTCACCATGCTGGTATCATTAGGGCAGAGCATGTTTTCACAACATATAAGGCTCTACTGAGTCTCATTTCATTCTCAGGGCAGGATGCAGTTGTTCTTTGGGAGGGACGACCCTTCCAGGAAGCCCTGTCATGCTGTCCAAAAGGAAATCACCTTTCCCCTCTCCCCCTCATCCGGGCTGGGGAAAATGTGGGTCCAGAAGGCTCAGAACTTTGACCTTCTACACTAGATATATAACAAAATGTTTTAGGACTCATGGATGAAACATTGTGATTTGATGGGTTTTTGAAACATTTTTTTAAACTCTTTTTTTTTTTTTTTTTTTAACACAAAGCAAATTAAAAGAAAAAATCTGCCAAATCAGTAGCCTAATAAAGGCATACATGGAGCAGGTTGCACTTATGGGGGTGGCCATGTTGAAATCACATGACCAATAGCCTCCATATTCCCCTAGTTATTGGTCACACGCTAGTTGAATGAATTAATCACGATCGACTGCAAATAGTGCAAAACATTAAAAAAAAATGGCCATTTATTAACCCCACCTAAAAATTCCCAAATGCTATACAAATAAGTTATATATAAATCTCTAGAAAATCTACAAAAGTGGAAGTGGTTCGAAAAGGGGATGAATCACAGTTCTCTTTTTTCTAATGTTTTCAAGTGAAATCTGAAAGTTAAACTTAAAAAGTTATTTTAAAATCTCAAATAGTGTTTTACTAACATGCCAACTCCAAGAAGGCCTCTGCCAGGAATGCAGAGTCCCATCGTAGCGAGTGTCAACACGTAAACACCCAACAGGTCGGGGCGAGAGACTCAGCACGTCGCTTAGAGTCGAAGAAAAACATTCAGATGAAGACTGCACCACCCCTGCCCAGAGCAAAGGCTGGTCACATAGAAACAACAGTAAGCATGTATTTCCTAATTGGGCCGCCCTCTAATTTGCCTTCAATGAAAGTAGTTTTGCAGTTTTATGGTGTTATATCAACTTACAGATTACACATGCTATTTGTATGTTCAAAAATGCCTTTGTCACAGTGCCGGGTTATTTAAACAGCAAAAAAAAAAAAAAGTGATCAAAATTGTAAAAATAATAAAAATATTATTAAACATAAATTACCATTAAAGGATTAGTTCACTTTCAAATGAAAATTAGCCCAAGCTTTACTCACCCTCAAGCCATCCTAGGTGTATATGACTTTCTTCTTTCTGATGAACACAATCTGAGATATATTAATAAATATCCTGACGCATCCAAGCTTTATAATGGCAGTGAGTGGGATCAACGAGTATGAGCTGAAGAAAGTGCATCCATCCACATCCATCCATCATAAACCTACTCCACACAGCTCCGGGGGGTTAATAAAGGCCTTCTGAAGTGAAGCGATGCTTTTGTGTAAAAAAATCCATATTATGAAGTAAAATATCTAGCTTCCGCCAGACCGCCTTCCATATTCTACTTACGAAGAAAGTGTAAAACTCTCGCAGTTCAAAAAGCTTATGCTATGTCCTACACCTTCCCTATTCAACTTACAGAAAAAGCTTAACTGATGCGACGCCAGTTCCGTTGTTTTTTCGTAAGTTGAATACGGAAGGCGGTCTGGCGGAAGCTAGATATTTTACTTCATAACTTGTTAAATATGGATATTTTTTCTTTACACAAACGCATCGCTTCGCTTCAGAAGGCCTTTATTAACACCCTGGAGCCGTGTGGAGTACATTTGATGGATGGATGTGGATGCATGCACTTTCTTCAGCTCATACTTGTTGATCCCACTCACTGCCATTCTAAAGCTCGGATGCGTCAGGATATTTATTAATATTTCTCCGATCGTGTTCATCAGAAAGAAGAAAGTCATATACACTTAGGATGGCTTGAAGGTGAGTAAAGCTTGGGCTAATTTTCATTTGAAAGTGAACTAATCCTTTAAACACCTAAAAAATTATAAAAGATAAAAAAATTAATAATACAATAAATTAATACACAAATCAAATATATATTAATATATAAAATATAAATAACCTATAAATATAATATAATACAATATATTATATAATATTAGTATGCATCCCGCCACATCACATCAGAGATAATAAGTCAAATAAGCAATCAGTCATATGCACCAACCAAAATATACCCAGATAAGCTAAAAAGAACAGAGCCATAGTTCCCTAGTACCCTAAGGTGATCGCCCTTTCCTTTCCACCCTTTTCCCTCTTTTGACCCCCCATTAGTGACACAAGGTCTCATTTGTACCCTTAATCTGTGCTAATGTGTAAGTTAACCCACTAATTTGCAGAGGAAAATAGATGAAGGGAACAGCATTCCAGATGAGCTGCCTTGCCAGATCAGCATTTCACAATCCTACCCTTATCCTATGATGTGGAGTGGGGTTTGCGTAGGGGTCACTAGAGATCGGGCATCTATATGGGATCAAAGGAGATTCGATCAACATGGTGCTTAACACCAACGAGAATGAGAACTCCTGTTTGCTCCAACTGAGTTAGTATGTAGAACATGCGCTCCTGGCCTGATAAAAATCATGCTCCCTCTCTCTTTTCTGCTCCAAGCACTCGGGAATAATTGACTCTTAATTATTGTTTTTGTGCGATCAGAGTCTTGTATAAAGTGAAATAAGAACAAATCAGCATCTTTCAGTATGACGTATAAATTCCTGCAAAAAAGAGCAACACTCTCAAAACGGCGTGCGTGAAGAGCTGATTACAGCTTTTTGAAAACGTATTAGCATCACTCTAAAAGAATGTGAGAAAGCATGTTTTCACTCGAGTGAGTAAATTAATCTTTTAGAATAAAGGATTTCAATCAGTTGGGGTAATCTGACATGAGAATGCTGCTACCCCCTAGTGGTTGATCTGATAACTGCTGGATCAAACAAAGGCAGGCACTGCAGTTTCATGAAGGGAAAACCTGTATGCCAGAATTGCAGCAGATGAAAAGGAAAAATTACAATCCATCCATCAAACCATCCATTTTCTCTTTAAACAGTTACCATCCAAAGCGATGTAGGTCAATCTCAATGAATATGTCATAAGAGAATGAGATTGCGTTGCTGTTGTAAGAGCATGACTGGAATGAGAGAGAGAGAGAGAGAGAGAGAGAGAGAGAGTATATCACAGACACTACAGTAGTATGTCAGACTGATACTTTTACTGCTCAGGGATATATATAAATAAATTTCTCCCCGTTGTAGTGCTCTTTCTCACCTTTTTGTTCACCACAATATAGAGATGTAAAAATATAATTAATATGCAGCTCATACAGAAAATGACTAGTGATATTATTTATTTATTTATTTATTTTGTGGGGCTTACATTAAAAATGGCTAGGTGGTGTAACTGTTCAGGGAGTATAAGTCTCAATGAAAAGCTAAAATGGAAATAATAATAATAATAATAATAAATAAGATCCTACAGTAAGATTTTTTTTTTCTGATTTTGTTTTTCCTGGGGAAGAGATAAATTAATACTTATATTCAGCAAATTCACATTAAATTGATCAAAAGTTTCTCCTAAATTGATCAAAAATTTCTATTCTTAATAAATGGTGTTCTTATGACCTTTCTATTCATCCAAGAATCCTGATAATATGTTTCAGTTTCCAAAAAGAAAAACTGTTTTCAACTTGGATAATCATAACAAATGTTTCTTGGCCACTGACACTGAAGACTGGAGTAATGATGCTGAAAATTCAGCTTTGCCAACACAGGAATAAATTACATAAGAGCTTTCAAAAATATATATTAAAAAAAAATCATACGACCTCAAATGTTTGAACAGTAGTGTATAATAAAGACTATAATTTTATGCTGTGCATGACTCCATTTTTACTTTGAAATACATTTTTAAAAATAACTGTTTTTAGATGCAAGGAAAATATTTCATTAAAAATGTCAGGTTGAATACCCATCATATAAAAATTAGAGTTTGTAGAAAATTTTAAAAATACTATTAAAAATCCATAAAACCAACATGCACACAAAGATTACATTTCAAGACTTTTTTTTAAAAAAAAGTCATCATCCCAGACATCCTTATTCGTCACTGACCCTTATTATATATATGTACACATATGAATACACACACACACACACTCCAAACATATACATGTAAGCTCACTCACATACATTTCTACACGTACACGCCGGACCCCACAATACACCACCACGGAGCGCAGCGGTATCCGTCTCCCACATTTCCTCTCCTCTAGAAAGGTTAGAGACGTTTAGAAAGCAGAATTTTGGCACCCCCGGCTACGCTGTTTGATCCTGACACGTTGAAAAGAGGGTGTGATTTGTCCTGTAGTTGAGAGCACATCTGCTGTCTGACCTATATTTCCTGTTCTTTACGCAACTGATTGGAAAGACCACAGGGAAACGCGATGAGCAGGCAGCATCATGTTCCCAAAGTGAACATATCAGCGAGTCTGTGTGTGCTTGTGTCAAAAGTCTGCATGTACACCCGTGTGTGTGTGTGTGGCGGAAAGGGGGAGTTCATGTATGTTAATGCGTGTTTGAGCACAAAACGCTTGCCTTGCCTTCCAGGTCGGCTAGAAAAGTCATTACATAAAGCCGCTGTCTTTCCACAAGCCATAACTCTGGCTCTTTTGTATCAGTCTTGCCACTATTACAAGTCCAGCCTTGCACCGTTTCCCCTGGGTTTGTTTGTTGGTGGAGCTGAGACAAATTGCCATGCCTACAGGCGCTAAACCATACTGTGGGAATACTGATGGTCCTGGCCTTTACACAGAGTACTGCTTCCAGACCAGACACCGTATCAGGTATCCTGCAGGAAAATCTTATCCAAACTCTGCTTCTAATAACATGTCTGTTGCACACGGTTAATTACCCCATCACAGCTGCACGCTACAGCACTGAGTCAACAAGACAGCCAGAAAAATGGCTGAAATTCTCCTGGGATCAGAGTCCAGCTATTGAAGCTGTAGACACTAGGTGTGGCTAGTACCTGGTTAGGGTGTTTTTCTACCTTCTCTACCCTTAAAAATGAAGGTTAGTAATTTGGCATCTATGGTTCCATGAAGAACCTTTAAGATCCATTAAACCTTTTTATTGCACAAAAGGTTCTTAAAATGGTATTATTAGTTATTATTTTCACTAAAAATGGTTCTTTTAAGAGGTTTTCACCCAAAGGATCTTTTGCTGTATGTAGACAAAATGGTGGAAGGGATGCGTCATTCATAATTTAATTGAGAAACCCTTTTAAATTTCAATTCAAATTCTGAATTTAAACAGAGGTAACAAACAGAATGCAGAATTGCAATTTAAATTTAAAAGTACAATTAAAATGGAAAGAAGCTAAAAACTATGCTGAACTAAATTTTAAAGGTGGGGTACGTAGTTTTTCAAAAGCACTGTTGGACATTGTTCATATTTGAAATCATCCAAACAAAACCACCCCTCTCTTCATTGCTCCACCTCCAAAACTCACCCTCCAATCCTAACCACCCTGCTCCAAGTCAGTCTTGAACCCTGGCCCGTCCACATCTGGTGTGTGAAGCGAATGCACTATCAATGATGCTAAACAACGCATTCTCTAGCTGCCGTCAGTGTGCAGTGGTTTACCTGCACAACTCTCACTAGCTGGCCTCTGTTACACATGCGATGCGAGAGTGGATGTCTGTTTATGACAGCTGACTTGCAACAAAATGCTTCACAAAAAAATAAAGCGAAAATGATGAACGAATGACAAGGAAGCACAAAAAAAAATGAACGTACAGTACTAGGGATGTCCAGATCCGATCACGTGATCGGAAATCGGGCCCGATCACGTGGTTTCAGACTCGATCGGAATCGGACGTTACCTCCCGATCAGGACTCGGATATATATGTATTAGGGGTGCAACGGTTCTCGGTAAAAAAAAAAAAATCGAACCGTACGGTTCTCCACTTACGGTTCGATACGCACTTGCACCGCGGCCCGTCTCGAATGACGACGCATCTATTGGTTAATATGGTTTGTTTAAAATAGCAACGTGGAAAACAGACAGAGTTCAGATAATGTATGTTTCAGTCGATGGATGCGCAAAACGTTACAACAATGATAATCAGA
Source organism: Culter alburnus (assembly GCA_028476615.1). Taxonomy (NCBI): domain Eukaryota; kingdom Metazoa; phylum Chordata; class Actinopteri; order Cypriniformes; family Xenocyprididae; genus Culter; species Culter alburnus. Next base: position 24,640 of record JAOTNS010002999.1, read on the forward strand.
AAGCGTGGACAAAACAGTCACTCTTTGTAACTGTTAACTGCGAGTTCCGTCTGCTGTAATGTCCAGTCATTTACGCCGTCACCCGGGTGTTGATTTGTGTGCGCTCATCCGAAGCGCACATTTCAGTCAGCGCGCAAATACTGAGTTCTCTTTCAAGTCTTGCGCTTCAGCGGACAAATTCATATAAAAATTATGTCAACATGCCCGACTTAGCGAGTATCCTAGCAAACATAGTCGGTTATGTCTTAAATGAACGTATATTAGTCGAGAAAGACAGGGCATGTGTAACAGTATATGTACTGGATCGTGCGTGTCTTATAGGGAAAAAAACTATTCCTGCTGCCTGTTTTTAATGTTAAATCAAACAACAAATAACAAAGAAATCACTCACTGCTCTGACTGAATAGTTTTTGTAACTTCAATAATGATTAATCATTATTTATTTTATACAGTAAAGATAATATGCAGTGATATTTTATATTTGATTACTATTTGATTACTGTTAGATACCTGAAAAACCTGAAAAGCACTGTTCCTGGATCCTGGATCTGTTTTTTCGCTCTTCTTTATTCTTTTTTATGTATTATAGAAGTATCGGATCGGGACTCGGTATCGGTAGATACTCAAAATCAAATGACTCGGACTCGAGGGCAAAAAAAACGTGATCGGGACATCCCTATACAGTACACAAGAGTAAATACAAACAAGAATTTGTTGTTAGTCGCCAACAGCACAGCAGCTCCAGACAATCAATGACACTCAAACCCAGTGTTACTCACATGTGAAGCGGAATCAAAGCAGCCTCTGCGTCTGTTTTCAGGCCTTCCCACTTAGCTCTCTCCAACGCTGGAAAGCTTTTCTAATATTTATACGGGTGCTAAAGCGCTTGCCCAGTCTTAAACCTTCATTCCAGTGATATTCTTTTGAGCTCTTATTGTGTCTCATCTCTCTTTCTGCAGTCTTTCTTCAAATCATCATACGCTCCCTAATGCTGATTGGCTACATAATTGTTGATGATGTCGGCCCGACTAACTTCCAAACAGTGTTTTTGAAAAACTACCCCATCTTTAACTATATATATAAAACTGTGTCAAGACAAATTAAGCAAATTCAATGGTTTTGAAAAAAGCTGTCACCTTTACTTATATAGCGCTTTACACAAGATTGTTTTAAAGCAGATTTACAGTGAAAAACAGGAAAATAATGATTCAGTGATGAAAACAGAATTCAATTCTGCTTTAAAGAAAAAAAAAAAAGTGTAAAAAAGCTGTGAAATTTAAACTTTTACACACTGGGTTTCAAAAGTTTGAGGTTGGCAAGTCTCTTATGAACGTAGAAACATGCATTTTCTGTAAGCTGCTCTGAAACGATATGTATTGCGAAAAGCGCTATATAAATAAATGTGAATTGAATTGAACCAAGGCATCCTTCATTTCATCAAAAATATTTAAATATATATATTTTATATTTTAATACATTTTAAAATGTAATTTATTCTTAATTTTTCAGCATCATTACTCCAGTCTTCAGAGTCACATGTATGATTCTTCAGAAGTGTTTCCAATATTGGTATTTAAGTAACATTTCTTATTGTTATGAATGTTGAAAACAGTTGTTCAATATTTTTGTGGACACCACAACACATTCCCCCAAAAGAACAGCTTTTATTTGAAACAGAATTATTTTGCACAATTATAAATGCTTTAGTTTTACTTTTAATATTTTTTTTATCTTAAAATCATACTAAACTTTACTGACCCCAAACTTTTGAAAGGTATTGTGGGTCTAATAGGGTAGAACAATACTTAATTTCCCATAATGCATTCTGAATTGATTGTTGAACTTTTACTGAATTGCAATTCATTAGATTCCTCTTCCTGTCATTAAAAAAAGGAGGTCAAACATTTGTTCTGATCATTTTTTTAACAATTAAAAAACAATAATAATACTGAGTGTATGCAATTATGCTAATAATGACTGACATTTATAATTCATCCGAGGGCATCAATCCCATTGTAACGGTTTCCTGCTTGGAGTCGATTTGTCCCCCCAAAGAGCTCAAAACAGCCTCATCCTTATTCCGTTTCCATTCTGCTGGCTGTGGAGAGTAACTGGTCAAGGCCCTGTGAAGCTGGGGCTTTCCTTTGCACTAACAATAACAGGATCTCACCACCAGATGCTCTATGTCTATCTCTCCCTTTCTTAGTAAAGATATCCACTACGCTCTCCCAACTTTCCCCCGGTCTCATCACTTTCTGTCCACAGGACAGAAGAGAACAACACCCAATTATCAACAAAGGCTCCATTCATATCTTATCAAACCACCCTGGACACAAAAGACTCAAGGAACCTCTTTCTTTGTGGTGCCCAAACACCATTATTCCATGTCCTCCTGGCTTCAGCAGGGTGTCTGTGGTCCTTATCTCCAGACAGAAGGGTGAAGACTCAGCGTAGCCCCAATTAATCTCTCTGTGAAATGAGCATTAGCCTCATCAATTTGCTTAACTTACTCTGAGAGAGCAATCGTTGTAATTGAGTGCTCATCTAATTAGAAATCATTTACACCCACAAAACACGTTTAGCACGTCGGGTTCAGTCCCTTTCAATAAAGCTGTCTTAGATGATTGGAGCTCTTCTGGTCCAGGGTCAGGAATGATCACACGGGTGTGAATGATTCTTATTGGAGGTGGCAAACACAGCGTGTAAAATTTACTTTTCGAATTGATTTTGAAAGTTTGACTATGAGGTGAGGGACTGATAAGTTTGGGATCCAAGCTAATTTTCATGACATATGGTTCTATTCAATGTTGGGGGTAGGGCATGAATGAATGAATGAATGAATGAACGAACGAATGAGGCATTTATATAGCGCTTTCCTATGTACTACTGTACACCCAAAGCGCTTTACAATCATATCAGGGGTCTCTCCACATCCACCACCAGTGTGCAGCATCCACTTGGATGATTACAAGTAACGTGAGCTACGCAATCAGTAGGGCTGCACGACATATCAAAATTACCGGAATATCGCAAATTACATCTCACAACTGCATGCGATATTTGAATGATTTTAATAGGCTACTTCAAAATGTGTGAAAATTTAAAATTTTAGGTTGATGCATATAGCAGAGAATAGACTGAGCAAGCGACTGTTACTTACGTGACATTAAAAAGAGTTATTAAGCTCAATAAGTTGTGGAAAACAGCAACTTGAGGTCTCACGCCGAAGCGCACACACAAAGCCGCCTCTCTGACAGCGTGTGATCCTTTCAGTTCGCTTTAGCACTCGAATGGTCAATTACAGTTATGTCAAAATGCCTGTCTTGACAAGTATTCATGTAAACAGTCGGTTATGTCTTAAGTGAACGTTATCATTTGGGAAAGAATTCGGATGCGTGTCAATAGGATCCGTGCATTAGGTCTTAAAGGGACAACAGCCTAATACAGTAAACCTGCTGCTATCTGAAGAAAAAGAGCTTTATATGAATCAATGTATATTTAATTAATTTGAAGGCTATGCAGTGTTTTAATTTTACATTTGATTAATCAGTTTCTGTCTTGTTTCTACTTGAATGCTACTGTTAAATAGATCTAATGTAGGCCTACCTGAAAAACTTAAAGCGATGTTTATTTCACTTGTATCTTTGTTTTATTGTATTTGTCCTATTCTTTGTAGTTCTTATTTTTAATAACAAAGATATTAAAACAAAGCTTAAAATAACTATATATTTCCAAGTTGAGCAAACAGTTTTTGGTATTTAAATATTGGCATTAAATTGTTTTGTTTGTTTACATTGATGGTAAAATTGCATTGTCAGATTTGTAAAATTACTTTTTATGTAATGCTAAAAAACAGCTGTTCACTTTCAGAAGTTGTAGAGATGCTTTCTTTTCCCAGAAAAAATGTGAAACATATATACTGGACATATTATTTTAGTTTTTAAATATTTTTAATTATAATTTCAATTGATTTTACACACTTAAAGCAATATCGTATCGCATATTGAATATCGTATTATTTAACAAGGTATCGCATATCCCTAGTAATCAGATTACTTTTTAAGTAACTAGTATAGTAATGAATTACTTTTAAATTTACAACAAAATATCTGAGATATATTTTTTTTCAAACAAGTTACTTTGTTTTCCCATTTATAGACTGACATATCTCTTGTTTGTTTGAACTGCGCCCTCTACTGTACAGGCATGGACTTGCATTCCTTTCAGCCTGAAGCTTATTCATTTTACATTTGGTGTGAAAGGGCCTTTACATTTGCCAAAAATAGAACTTTTTTGTTGTTATAAAAACAAACAAACAGCCCAGCCCAGATGAGAAAAAGTAACGCAAAAGTAATGTAACACATTACTTTCCATAAAAAGTAACTAAGTAATGCAATTAGTTACTTTTTTAGGGAGTAACGTAATATTGCAATACATTACTTTTAAAAGTAACTTTCCCCAACACTGGTTCTCTACTTTACCACAGTTTTCCCTCAATTGCTATTCAGTACGAAATACACAACGTGACTAGTAACGCTCGATTCTTGATTAAATGACTCAAATCTGTTATTTTCAGAAAATCAAAAACATACAGCACAACCAGTGAAATCTGAATCCCGAGCTAATGGTTTTTATGAGCTGGTTCTTTTTAGTAATATCACAAACATACTGCATGACCACCAGTAAAGTCTGATTCCTGAGCGAATGATTCTTAGTTTATTTAGTGAATCACAAACACACAGCACAACCAGCAAATTCTTAGTCTTGAGTGAATGATTCTTACAAGCCAGTTCTTTGAGAATTACAAACATACAGCGCAGCCAGTGAATCCAGATTTCCAAGAACATATATAGTGGTATGTTGTTCTTAAGGCTCTTAATATTTAAGTTTTTTTCTTTCTGTTTTCCAAATATTTCTTAAACAGAATCAGAATCATTAGGAAGAATCAGAATCGGAATTGCTCCTGATTGATTCCCATTCCAAGGGACAGTGCAACAGATACACATTTAAAAGTTGTGTATAAAATTTTGCATGGTATGGCCCCACCTCCACTTAATGAATTTATTAAACAAATTTATTACTAGAGCCACTACTAGAGGGGACTGTATAATACCTCATAGAAGAAGTGCTTTTGGGCAGTCAGTATTTTCTTATAGAGCAGTACATACTTGGAATACTATACCCATAGAACTAAGAAATATTACATCTCTTGCTTCTTTCTCTAAAATGATAAAAGGGTGGTTATTGGATAATCAAATCTGTTTTCATAAATAGTGGTTCCTTGTTTATTTTTGGTTTTGTATGTATTTTTTTGTTTTTGTGTGTGTGTTTACCATCAACCTGCCAGGGACTGCAGATGAAAATTAGCCAGAATGGCTAAATCTGGCACATTTACATAAGAGACTTGTTTCTTGTGTTAATTAATGTGCATTGTCCTCTTTTAAAAATAAATAAATAAATAAAAAAAAAGTATGTCTGATTTCCCATCATCTGAGAAAAAAAATGCATTATGTGTGTTGAAAGATCAATCATTGAACTTTATTGAGGAGCTTATCGGTTCATTCAGCGGACAGGCCAGAGGAATGCAAATGCCAGCAGTGGGTCAGTGGGTTGCTCTGTCAGTTTTAGACTACAGGCTGTTTGTAAACCTGCGGAGGAACGCAGGCCGAAGTTGGCACACATTTAGCTTTTTATGGTAACTGGATGGATTTCAAAGGCAAGCATAAGTATATCTTGCAAGGGCTTATCTTTCATGTTTACACACTTGGTTGAGTTTACTACGCCTTTCAAAAGAGGGAAATACACAAGTTTAGTTTCAGCGCACGGATCTGGCATTTCCTTCCTCGCGAGTAGTTCCCCGTCCTGTCGGAAAGGATAAACACAAAAACAAGCAACCTCCCATTATGCACAGCTGATGCTGCTCTCCTCCCAAAGACACTATCATCCTTTCAAAGAGAGGAAAACAGATGCTTGGAGTTAATAAGATTAGTTTGGGAGCTTCCCTGCCCATCTACTCCATGGCTATGATAAGAAACTCTCTATGTTTACCCATGAAATGTGGTAGCTGGTTATGAATGACTGTACTGTCTATCTATAGATTCCAAATATTAGCATCATCTGGCACTTACAGACATATCAGGTGCTGGGAAGGCATCAGCTTCAAACAAACAGAGAGCCATTTGGACAAAGAGACAGTTGTTTACCACAAAAGGCATATAAAACCTCCTCTGTGATGTGACTTCAGATTCTTGTTGCCCCCAGGAAATCTTGTTCAATTCGCACAATAAGATTGTGTGTATTGAGACAGCTGGAGCTATGTGGGAACTGGTGAAGTATGTGTTAAAGCTTTCCTGTAATGTGATATAACAGCTTGAATTCATGGAAAGCTCCCGCTCACTCACTGAAAAAGGGAAATTCACAAAAAATCCTGATAGTGACGTTTATATGTATGCTCGGTTTCAGATTCACTAAAGAAAGCATGCAAGTCATTTAACAATACAATTTTGAATTGTAATATTTCACAATATTACAGTTTTTACTTTATTTTTTTAAACAAATATGCGGCTATTATGAGCATAAGAGACTTTGCTCAAAAATTGTACCATCCCCAAACTTTTTTAAACAACAAGATACAAATAAAAAGGTGATTCTCCAAGTCTCTACAAATGAAACACATTTACCACAATAATTCCTATAGATGCACACCAAAAAGTCATTTGATTGGCTATTGCTGAACTTATCTAATGATATGTCAGTAAGCACCTGGTCAGGTTGCAGGTGGTTCTCCTATAAGAATACAGCATGCAAAAGTGGTGCAACCATTTAGTGAATTTGCTTCCAAGGATTTTATAAGTGAGTGTCTCTTTCCCATCTTTTCTTTTTTAAAGAACTATCATTATCAGTTAATGCTTCAGGCAATATGATGTTATAATGTTTTGAGCTGTTTTTGCACATCAGGGCATATATTTAGGGGAGAGACTCATGGTTGCAACTGTCAAAAAGAGCACATAACACCCCTCATTACCCATGAGTCACTGTAAAGAATTAGTGAGAAAGAGCACTTCAGAGTTTACTGTTTCCTGTTTATTAAGATATGGTGCCTTGAAGGCTGATACAAACCCAGAGAGAATGTCAAACGGCTTAAAAGATAACAGTTTAAAGAAAAAAAACCCCAAGCCTTTCATTTCAGATCAGGAGAATAAACAATCTGCTCTCAGAGTCTAACCCTCGGTCTGCGACTGCCATTTGTTTAGACTTTTACACTAATAGAAATAATTGGCTCTCGGTTTCATCTATCAACTCTAAACTTGACTTTCTTTTTGCAACTGTCAAGATAACCTTCTTCACAAAGGGTATGGAAATGATGAAAAAACACCAGCCCGCCAATCACGCAAAAGCCCCCCTGTTGAAAGTGCCAATCTGAGGTCCTTTAGTTTAAAAGGGGGGTTTGGGATTCAAGTTGAATAAAGAGTGAGATTTTTCTCTCTCTTGAAACCGGAGTACCTGTAGGTCTGTTGTTTGACCCATCTATTTCCCACAGCTCTGTAAGAGAATTGGAAACTCAGGCCCAAGAGAAAGATCAATCAATAGCACATGCGAATGGCCTTTTCAGATCAAAGTCGGCCTAATGTGGGCAGAGAAGCTGTCAAAACAATGGACTCCCTGCATAACAAAGTCTTTGCGACTGTGAGATCAGTTCCTCCAAGAGCACATATTTCACAGATTAAATATAGAAAGCTTCACCAAGCATAACAAACAGTAGATTATCGAAGGCATGAGCGAGGACCCGGTGAGTCACATCTGTAGAATGAAGGTGCGACATGTTATGACGTGGTGGAGCGGTTACCGTAACAGTAGAGACGCTCCAGCCACACTCTGATTACAGTCACTGGTCTGTGATTACCACCCAACATGACAGACAGCAAAACCCTAAAATGCTATTTCCGCTCGTGCCAGCATGACAGTTTCAAATGGCCCCCTATCGAACCTCTGGAGGTACTGTATCTCAGAACAGCCACCCTGTGGAGCAACTGCTCTGATATTCAGACTTGGATGATCAAAGAAATATTTGGAATGGAGCAACATCTTGGTCTAACAAATGAGGGGATTAAGTTGCATTTCTGTTGACAGATTGATTCAATGAACCTTTGAACTGACACCTTGATTAAAAAATTCCATGATTCTAAAAAAAATAAATATGTTGAGAATATTTAATAACAGTAAGATGAAAACATTCTGGCTAAAGTTTGTCAGGAGCATCCATTGTTAAGATTCTGCTGTATAACATGCAGTGACTCGCCCATATTTAGTGTAATATTTAATGTGAAATATTACATTTATTTACATAAAGCTGGCTTGCTTAAAGTGATAGTTCACCCAAAAAGAAATAAGTCATCATCATATGGTTTCTAAAAATGTGTTTAAAACACTTTAAACGTCCTTGTTTTTTTATGTTTTTAAGAAAGTTTCCATGGGTTCAAGTAGAATAAAATGTAAAATTCATATGCCCTCATAATCTTTAATCAAAAACATTCCTCATAACAGTGTTTGTTCTCTTCACGCGTGTCTCGGCAGAGAATGGGGTTAAATTAAACTGCAAACTGGCATTCAGATCTGCCTCCATTTAGTAAGCAACATCCAACTTCCAATGATCCAATCAATTTCTGAAGGATGAAATAAAATCCTGCTCTACATTTTTTCTCATTCCAGAAGCCATTTCACTTGGATATACTTCACAATAGGGAAGAAAAGACTATTGCAACTTCTGCTTAATGCTGATTTAACTCTTTCCCCACCATTGACAGAATATTGATGGAATTTTCCATCATTTACGACACAACACTTCCCCACCATTGATGGAAATTTCTGGCAATCCATGTTTTCATTGTTAGGGACTTTAAGCAACAGCCTCTGGTGGAGCGGCAACGGCAATCTGGTGTTCTATCGCGCATGCGCAACTTTAACTGCTACTTCGCGACATTCTACTGTAACCGTCTACTACGCGAGAACAGCCGATTTACCGTAGTCCTTACTACGTGACAGATTAAGAAAGTTAATGTTATGTGTATGGTATGTGGCATTGTAATTGTCTCTGTATATCATTAAATGCCCAAAGCAACCATTCTCTTGCTTTTTAAAATCATTTTCCTTTTTTGTATTTTGTCAAATGATTAAATTATTCCCTACGCCGTCCTCTTTACTGTTGCTTAGTGATTTTTGCATTCTTTAGCTACGACATTTAACTGTTTACTTCCGACTGCCGTTGCTGTTCCATCAGCAGCTGTTGCTTAAAGTCCCTGTTATATGGAAGGAAGCATCTTCTGAAAGAGTACATAATCCCCGGATCAAAACACAGGTGAAGCAGCAGCCGGAAACAAGCGATATAAGCATTGCTTAGGCACATGTAACCTAACGCGATCCTCAAACATTAAACAGCATATAAATCAAAACTGCATAACGTTACCAAATGAAATGTTGACCCAGGGCAAGGTATAAGACTGTGAAACTTTTGGGGTGTTTATGGAAGTGATCTGCTCCATCCATGTTTTGATCATTGTTCTGAATCCGTCCCGGACGCAGTCTTTGACAAAAATGTGATTTTCTCAGCCTTTTATTCAAAATGTTGCTTTTTTTTAATTAAACTTACTCACATTCAAGTTAGGGCTGTCAAACGATTAATCACGATTAATCACATACAAAATAAAAGTTTGAGTTTGCCTAATATATGTGGTACTGTGTGTAATTATTATGTATATATATATAAATATAAATACAAACACATCCATGTATGTATTTGAGAAATATTTACAAGTATATGTATTTATTTATATTTTTATATCATTTATATTATATATAAATAAATTTTTTTGTACATAAATAACATATTTCTCTTAAATATATACATTAATTTGTGTGTATTTATATATACATATTATTTACACACATTACTCACACATATATTATGCAAACTCAAACTTTTATTTTGTATGCAATTAATCGCGATTAATCATTTGACAGCCCTAATTCAAGTGTTGATCAAAAAGAATACATTAAGCTATAATAAAAATTATTAAAATTTAAAGCAGAGGCTCTGTTCTTTTTTTGATATATTGCATGCATATAATTCATACAACAAAATATTCTGGGGGCCAAGAAAGTTTTGTGGAAATTGATCAAAAATGCTGGCGGTGACTGGCAACTTTATATAATTTTTTTTTTTTTTAATTGCTGGCAGGGAAAGAGTTAACAGACTATTGCAACACTATCAAGGTGTGCAACCTCTTATAAATTAAATACTTTTAAAACAATTACAATTTATCTATGAATCCCAGGAAAGTATATTGGACACTAGCTGTCAGATTGTTGATATTCCTTGCCTAAGTATATCTTTGTCTGCAGAAGTCTCAGAGGTAAATTCTCAGCAGAAACAGGTTTTTCCCTCATGCTAAATCATAAACTCTAAGCTGAGCCCCCCTCCTCATGCCCCTTCACCGTGCCTGTTCGCCAGAGGAAAAACACAGATAGATCGAAAACGCCCCAAACCAGCTGCCATGCATTACTGCTGGCACTTTCTAAATCAGCAATTCTGTCCAAGGACCTGAATGATGTGCTCACTCCCTGTCACATGTTTGGAATGAGCTGTGTGCACAGCCCATTAGCAGATTGGCTGTTCGAGACAATATACCACTCGTTATTAATGGACAACATATATCATATCATATGCAAACAGATATCAAGTTACCAGCTGCATTGGATCACACTGTCAAAAAGAAAGTTTACTTGTTAGTGAAAAGATAAACTTTGGTACAAAAACTGGATTATCCCACATAAACTACATGAAACATGTTTGTTTCTGCTCCACTGAGACCTCATTCAAATTATTCATGAATACTGAAACCACAATTCTACACAGCTAGACTACCATGTCAGTATAACTAATGTCACACTTAAGCACTTGTGGCATTATTTGTTTAGGAAGCGGGCCAGATTTAACAAAGATCCCCCTGTCTAAAGTGTAAAAAACTCCCAGAGAACCTTTGCATCCACAATATCAGGTTAATAAAACCTGTCCTGTGTTGTTATGGGTGTATTGTGTTGAACTCAACAAGGCTAGCTCCCCGCACAGACTGTCATCACAACTGAACATCTGAACCCATGATGTGTGCATACTTCCCTCAGGGTGGAAATATTTTTCCACTAAGAATTAATTAATCCCATCCAATTACCTATTTTTTTCCCCCAAACACTCTCATTTCTCTTATCAGTTATGAAGCCCCCTGGGCAGCTGATCTGAACTCATTCACATCAAGACTATCAAACTTATTCTAAAACAAGAATGGAAGGTAATTCTGTGGGTCACCATGATGTCATTTATCCAACACAATCAGATTCCAGAATTTTGACAAGAAAGCAGTTATAAAATGAACTAGCATAAAATGTCTTGACTGTCATTTTCAATTTAATGCATCCTTGCTAAATAACAGTGTTAATTTCATATACGTACACATACGTGTCACAATATATCGCAATACAAAAATGAAACAATATCGTATTGTTGATAGTGACAATATGTGTTGTGTATAGAAAATCCAAGTTAACAGAGTGTTAGTATCATTACTACTACTACTACTACTACTACATTAAACTACTATATATAATGTTAAATATAATGTATAATAATACAATGGGGGAATATTTGTGGGTCCTGACAATGCCAAATGTTACCAGTAAAAAGTGGCCTACATTATTTTAAATATATCTAGTCAGTGACAGAATGCAAACACACTCATCTAAAACAATTTTGTATTTTCAGCTTCAGAATCATGAATATTTTTAGTCTGGTATCAACACTGTCCTGTGCATTGGGTTACTAGCACCAAGTCCAAGCCTATTAATTTCCACTCCCAATGTAATACCAAATTTAGCATTTTAATCAACAGTACATTTTTTGTTATTCTTTAACCATGTCTTGGTATTGCAATAATATCATATTGTGAGTTCAGTATTGATATGTTTTGAATCGTGACATGAGGGTATCATTACACCCTATATTATATATATATATATATATATATATATATATATATATAATTATATATATAATTTTTTACATTTTTTTACTAGTGGGTGCAGGACACTATAGTTCATTTATATAGGTGAGGATAGCTAAATCAAGTAAATTGTGACATATTACACCTAAAAATTCTTCATATAGTGGATTAGCAGTAAAATTTGGGACCAAAAATTATTCAGACACTTTGACCTGACCATGTTTTGCTTTCAGTGTTATAATCTGACATACAGTAATTAAGACTAATGTTTTCTGACACAGTTTAACTCTGAGATTTTGTCATATTTTATTACCAGGTTGGAAATACACTTTGCAGGACAGCGGGTCCTAGATGGTTTAGATGGTGCCTAAGGGTGCTCAATGTTTACACTTTTGGGGGAGATAAACCCATGGCATACTAATAGTAGTCAATGAACAATAAATTGTATATATTTCATCTTTAAAACTGATCTTTAAAAACACCAATAATTTAATAACAGTGTTACATGTAATCTATAGCAACATGAATATTTATTTTTCAAAATGTTGTGATACCTAAATGAACTTCTAGCATTTACAATCATTGATTTTAGTTTTTTAACTTTACTAAGACAAACTGACTATAACATGAAAACAATTATCAGAGTATCAATATCAGCCATAATATTGGTGCATCCCTAGAACTGAGAGCATTACACAATTAATAATATAGTAAAGCATAAAGCAACTCAAAGAATTATGAAATTAGCCCAAATATAAACACCCTTGTAAGGGGCAGGGGGTCTGCAGAACTTTGTGAAAGACGTGCATTTGAAATCTCTGGAGTTTTATGCGAAATGCTTATTCTGTGAAGAAAGTTGAACATGGCTGAGTTTAATCTTCATGACTTAAACAGGAAGACCTGATATCTGAACCAATTTCTCCCTAAAATGTGAATTTTCCTTAATCTTTATCCTTTTTAAAATGTAGCTGATGAATGTGAGGCCAAAAATTAGATTTAAAAGGTTGTCCTTCAGTTATCAACATTGACATTGCTTGCTCAGAGGATTAGATGAGGTCAAATGTGACCCAGAGGGCCATGTTTTCCTCTCATGGAAATGAGTGCTATCATGTTTAACTGTACTCAAAGGCAATACCTTAACACGTGAAATAAACATTACAGAGCACCTGAAGGTTGCTATGGTAATTTGTAAAAGCTCTTCTACACTAAATACTGGGCTGTTATGGAATGGCAACACACACACACACACACACACACAAAATGCCACCGAAACCCATAATCAGTGCTCATCTCTCCAATGCCTCAGACAGCATGCACAGGTAATAAATCATCAATGACAGCAAGCTAAATTATGCTAAATGAGGAGAAGACATCCAAATCTTTCTGAGAGAAAAGCACCAGGTTCTGGTAAACAGGCAAGTCAATCCCATTACTGACCCACCTCTACGGGCCTAAGATAAGAATACTGCTGCTTGTTAATGTTGTCTTATCTGCTAAGGAAACACATTTCATCCTCAATACAAAAGAAGATGTGATATGACTGAAAATGGCACCAGGCATGGACCATAAACAGTCTTTAAAAAAAGAAAAGAAACAAACAAGCAAACACTATATAGAAATTATTTCCTAGATTCATAAAAATTAACTTGTACTTGACTGACTCTACAACATTTCACTTCTACTCTCTGAACTTCCTGTCTATTTAGAAACACAGAAATTGATAAAGTAACTTAAACTGTTTAACTCAAAGAAAGGCGATAAACTTCTACAAAGCCAAGCGTTCCCTTGTTCCATCTCTAAGCTGGAGGGGATAATGGGAGGGTGGCCTTAAACATCTGCTTGGGAAGAATTTATTCCCTAAATCATTGTCATTAGATCCAGAATAAATTGTGCTGTAAAAAGGACCAAAGAGCTTTCAGCCTTCATCAGACAAGTGGAGACATGAAGCCAAGACCTAAGAGCTGAGGGGAGCAAAAAGAGGGAGCCTTGGGAAAAAATCTTTTTCATTTCGACTGGATTTCAATACTGTAAAAACGCAGAAAGCAGCACTTTGACATTTTGAAATGAAGAAATAGCAAGTTTAATGGAATTTTACACTATGAATATGTGAAGAACTTCTAAGGTCGTCATGATGAAAAGAAACGCAACTCATCAGTACATCAGCAGACTGCAGACATGCTTTATTTTGCCACATAAGTAGCTGTGGCGGTTTCAGAAGAGAATCCGTCATCTGTTCTGGAGGTCTTGCTGTATTTATGAGCAGCTTCAGAGTTGATTTCACTCTCTCTCTGTTAGAGGAAGAGAGCAGAGGATGGCCCTTTGGCTGTTTTTGTTGTCATGTTTTTTGTTTTTTTTTACTAACAAACTCTTAGAGCAGAAGGGAGTGATAGCAAAATAATAATTTAAGCAGCCAACATGCATCAGAAGAACATTTTTAATTTTTACAGCCAGTTGTAAGATGACAACTGATTTTTCAAGACCTTCTATACATGTCTATATTTTAACATTAGATTTCAATACGTGAAAATGTGAGGAACAAGAAGTGTCTGAAGAAGTCTGCCTCATCAAGATATGAACAAACAGTTTTTAGTCATAGGTAGCTTACTACAAAAAAAGCGCTTCAAAAAAATTAAAAATTAAAAGGTGCAATGTGTATTTTTTGGCACTGAAATGCCTCTTTTATTCCAGCTTGATGTATAGACTATAAGTAAGCAATATGTAGGCTGATAAAAAAAAAAAAAAAAAAAAAGGTAAAAAAGAATTCTGACCAGCCCAGCATAGCAACTTTGGCTCAACCAATGATGCAAGTTTGTGGCCAATAGAACATGGGGGGAATATTCATAAAACCCTGTCATTTTTGCAGTTCTTTCTGGTGCTGTGCTAATAAAACATTGCTCTATTAGTTTGAGAATTCCAACCAGCCCAGGATAGTAACACACTGGCTCAACTAATGATGCGAGTTTGGGGATGGGCTATATTTTTGGTCGGCCAAAAGAAGATGGGAGGAATGTTCATTAAAACCTTGCATTATTTTTTGCAATTCTTTTTGGTGCTGTTCTATCAAAACATTGCTCTGTTTGTTTGAGAGATCCGACCAGCCCAGCATAGTAAACTGTCTCAACCAGTAATCCGTGTTTGGGGGCAGGGATATCCATTTAGTTGGCCAATAGAAGATGAGTGGATGACGTGATGCCTAAATATACCCTTATTTCAAAAATATTAAGAACTTATTCTATAGCATCTGAGATATGAATTTGGAATAACACACTAGCATACTATTAGACTTACTACCTCCTCTGAAGTATCTGATG